>PVLD010027814.1:0-20243 GCA_004027595.1 Dinomys branickii
TATTTTTTTTTTTTTTTTTTTTTTTTTTTTTGCAGTACTGGGGATCGAACTCAGGACCCTGCACTTGCTAGGCAAGCGCTTATTCCACTGAGCTATATCCCCAGCCCAACATTCTACTTTTCTGACAACATAAGCCGAGTCACGTAGTCTTACTTATTATTCTATGTGAAGTTATAGTTGAAACTCTCATTATAGAATTTGCTAATTCTTGATGATGCAGAGATTAGTAGTTTCTATGTAGCCACAAAAGCTAATCGGATCTTTGACACTCTTCAGAGTCCTGAACTGTTTGACTGACTACATAGTTAGCCAGTGCTTGTGTTTCAATATCAGTTTACCACACTACACCAACTGGTTCAATGAGTATACATGTAAGTACTTGAGACTGTGGTGGTTCTTTCTTCAATTAGTCAATGGAATCATTTATTCTTTGTGATAAGCAGAGTTGGCAAGAAGGTGACAGGTGTAGTAAATGACTCTGGATAAACACAGATAACCAGATCAGGGTCAGAAACAGGAGTGAACTCCAAAATAACGAGAAATCAGGGTCATTTTCCCTGGCTAATTTAGAGACAGGTAAAATGGGGAGAAGCTCTCAGCCCTACAGAGTTAGCTAACACTAAAACAGCAGGTACAGACATCTAGCACAGAATCTGAACTGCTCCTTTTCACTGATGCCCTTCTATAGGTTGGGCACTGGTCCTGCCTTTTTTGTACTCTAATTATTAACTTCTCTTTTGATTAATGATGTCTATGATTTTCAGCTATGAATTTCTGAAACAAAGAGAAAACAGAATGGAACATGATAACTTTCTTTAATGGTGAAAATAGACTCTAGGAACAGTCCATTTTGCAAAAAACATATAGTGGGGGATTGGTGTCTTGATTGAACCAGTTTACCACCCAGAGAGCCACATAAAATGAGAAATCATATTGTTTTACAATTCTGTATCCTCAAAATATTTAGTGTCCTGCTTATGACAACAGCTATTGTGGAAATTATTAATAAATCATTTTAAACTGCATAATATTCATAGCTGTACTTTATTGTATACAACCTGCCTAGTAAGGTAGGTTAGAAGAAGGCTAGCTCCAAAATATGTGTGGCCTTGGAATGAATGTTATGGAACTACTGGAGATCTCAAAGTCAATATTCTGAGCTCTATAGTGATTAATCATGATGGACCAATATGACGTCCATCATTGTTCATACGAAACGACCAATCTGTTGTGGTAGTATTTCCAAAAGATTTATGTGCACCAAGAATACTGTAATTCTGTTTTGGGAATTCTATCCAGGGCCTCACATAGGCTAAGCATGTGGTGTATCACTGAGCTACATCACCAGCCCTGGAATTCTTTTTAAAATGCAGATTTTTCTGACCCCACTACTAGGAATTGTGATTCATTAGGTTTACATCAGGGCACAGGAACTTCCATTTTCACTAAGCAACTAATGTTGGTGCAAATGGTTATGAATCCCTTGGGGGGGGCAAACTGAACATATGTATACAAGAAACAGGATGGGAAGAGATACACCTTACTTCATAGAAAAGTAATAAGTCTTTCTGCTGAATGTGGATTTGAGATAGAACCACAGAGGTACTTTAACAGTGGATTTCATTTGCCCATTGGCCAAGGGATGACGTGCAATGTTATGCTGAGGATATTTGACACCAGGCTTGTAATTGTCATACACAAGCTGAAATACTCCCCACCACCTCTTGGGCTTTGGTTCTCTTGTAGAGTCTGATCCACTGAGTGTCTGTCAGGACATATTTAGGGATAGGAGAAGAGCAGCAACTGATTTTCACTATTCTGGCATAAACATTTCACCTGTAGCAGTATCCAGACATCTCCCTCCTCCACAGGTTGAATATTAGAGGTGAAATGAGAGTTTTCTAACTCAAATTTCACTCCTATTTTCAAGTCTTTCAGGAAACATCTGCTTCTTCTGGACAGTTAATTGAAAGTCTACTGTACAACAGGCTAGTGACATGCAAGGTAATGATAACACTGAACTTTATTTGGCACTAAGATCCAAGTACTGTGCTAAGCTCTCTAAATGCCTCATCCTGTCTATACAATAATCCTAACAAGTCAGTACTAATATTAATCCCTTTTAATATGAAAAAGATGAAGAAATGTTTCCATGGCCATACAGTAAAAAGGAGAAGCATGCTTTGACCCTTGGTAAGAGAGAATATGCTTAGCTATCAAATGTACAAGCGCTGATTATATGGGATTTATGGTTCTTATAAATGTCATAGAACAGCAACATTAGTATCACCTGCTCACTACTTCGAAATTCTAATCCTGGCCCCTGCTGTAGATGTGATGAATTGACAGCTCTGAGGCTGGGGACAGACAATCTGTGTTAACTAGCCCTCTGAGTGCTTTTGAAGTATGTTAAAGTTTGAGAACCACTGAATTAATGAACTGGCCATAGAATTCTATGTGTTTGAAAACTTGAATCAAAGCCTTCAGCTGGTCACAGGTGCTTATTGTTACTGTCTCTACACCTCCTCCATGGAAGAAGCATAATCACTGCGAGGGGCATTTGGCTGAGAAGCCACACCTTTTCTTATTTTTAAAAATACTTTTTTCTACAAGCTCATAAGAACTGACAAACACTAGCTTGCTATAATCTAGGCATACATTTTTCATTTGCTTCTTCATTCATTTTCTCAATTATTCATTTGTTTATTCCATAAATGTTTAAAAACATCTTATATGTCCACCACTGGTGCTGTATGTGAAGGATACATAAAAGGTAGATAATGACAACAATATACAGGAAATCATACAGTATATGAGACTGAGCTTCGAGATGTGCCTGTAATTTTGACCATTTCAGGGACTATGATTCAATATGGGCAATGTCCGATTAGTTCAAAGATGCAGGCATGGAAAATTGCATTAGTCAGCTTTTCATCACTGCTGACAAAATACCCGAAAGCCAACTTACAGGAGGAATGATTTATTCTGGCTCACAGTTTCAGGAGTTTCAGTACATGGTCAGCCAGTTCCATGGGTTTTAGGCATGTTGGAGGAAGAAACATGGTAGAAGGGCATGGAAGAGGAAAGTTGCCCTCCTCATGGCAGCAAGGAAACAGAGAAGGAAAAGTCCATAGAGAAAGGAATGGGAAAATAAAACATCCTATGAAGCTACACCCTCAGGGACTGGCTTCAGCCAATTGGGCCCTACCTCCTAATAAGCCCATTCAGCTAATGGTCTCATCAATAGATTCATCCACTTAATAAAGTTAGAAGCCACATGATCCATGCGCTTCCTAAAAGCCCATTCACTGGCAACAAATTCTTCAACATAATGAGCATTTGGGGAGATAGTTTGGATCCCAAACAAAACAAAATATTGAATATAGTCAGGCAACTCAAGCAAATTGCTGTTTTCATTACTGTATCTTAACAAAGGTGTGCCTGGGGCATGAGATAAAACCATCCAAAAACTACGATTCAGTTTCAATTCTATGTCAGACAA
Organism: Dinomys branickii; assembly: GCA_004027595.1. Lineage (NCBI taxonomy): Eukaryota > Metazoa > Chordata > Mammalia > Rodentia > Dinomyidae > Dinomys > Dinomys branickii. The sequence goes on from PVLD010027814.1 coordinate 3,503, forward strand.
GCTCTATCAAGAGGCTCTTCCAATGTCATCCACGTGGCAGAGACAAAAATTACTGCAATAAGTAGTTTCACTTCATCAGTGTTTGTTTACTAAAAGATTGACACCTGAAAAAACTTTATATTTTAAAAATATCTCCAGATGACTCTTCAAAAATTCAATGAAAGATACCCTGTGTTCTAGAATGTGAGCTCTGTGAAGGCAGGGATCTCGGTATTTATTTTGGACCCTGTATATTTCAAGTACTGAGAACAGTGCGAAATACATAGTATGTTCTTAATAAATATTTATAGTGAATTATTCTGACCTTCCCTAGTTACATGCTGTTCTTTCCAACAAAAATGATTTGTCAAATTTGTTAACTAAACATTATTTCTATACTTTCATAGGGATTTTCACATATGTTAATTGCTCTAAAATAGCCCAAGGTTATGCCATCTGACCAAGGTTTGATTTGGGAAATACGATCATCCCACTTACCACACACAGTGTCTAAATCTTGACCAATCAGTGAAAAATTAGCTTTGGGATATAAGTCACTTAAAAGCACTACAGCCAGATATAGTTTCTGGTCCCTAGAAAGTCTTTCCAACTGGAACAGCTTGGCGTTTTCTGCTAGAAGTCTGGCAAACTGAGAACACAGGCTCTGCCCTTCCTTGCTGGCCTCTGCAAAAATGAGGCCTCTTAGGCCTCTGCTGACCTAAGAAAGCACTGGCACGTGTTTCCTTTTCCACAGCTGCTGCCATAGACATTCACAGCTAGAAAGCCATGACCAGATGATCAGATGTCTGAGTGTGAGGTGCCAGATTCAGGGCATTGAAAAGCTGAGGCAAAGTGATCTCACACAATAGCCAAAGAGGAAGCTATTGCCAGCAGTGGTGGCTCCAGAGGCCTTCATAAGCCCTTACTTGGGCTGTGCTGAGTTGTTCCATCCTAAAGCTCTTGTCAGGGCTCTTCCAATGCAGAGTTTGAACACTCACATAGAGATTTCCTCTGGGCAGGCCTGTCTCAAGACAAGGTGCTGGATAGAAAGCTAGCTGGCCTGGCTTGGGCTTCCTCTGAAGATGCACAATTTCCATGCTCCATTAATCTTCACACTAGCGGTATTCTTCCAAAGGGCACAACCACTTTTGAGTTCACAAACTGCATGTTCTTTCTTCTATATATTTCCCTGAAATTCTCAGTAAGTCAATTATATTAGTTTTCTTGGGGTGCTGTAACCAATGTACCACAAAGTGGGCAGCTTAAACAACAGAAACTATTGTCTCACAGTTCTGGTAACTGAAAGTGTGAGATCAAGATAACTGCAAAATTGGTGTATTCTGAGGGCAATGAGAGGCAACCTGTCTCACATTCCTTGCCTAGCTCCTGGTGGTTTTCTGGCAGTCTTTCTTGTTTCTTGTCTTGTAAATACAACACTCTAAATTCTGCCTTTGCCTTCACACAGTATTCTCCTTGTATGCACTTGCCTCTAAATTTCCCCTTTTCATGAGGGCACTGGTCACACTGAATTGGACCCTAACTACTCCAGTATGACCTCATCTTAACTAATCACTGCTGCACTGACCCTATTTCTAAAGCAATGTTACATTTTGAGTTATTGGGTATTAAGACTTCAATATGTAAGTTTGGGGGTATACAACTCAACACATGGTATCAAGCATCCAAGTAGAAAACCTTTGATTCTCCACTGACTTCCAAGTCAATGGGTCTACTCAGGTGTAATTATCAGATGAATAGATAATATAAATTATACTAGATCATGCAGAAAACATTTTGAAATAGCATAAATGAAAAACCTGATTAATTTATTATAAAATAATTGTTTACAAATGGGAAGGCATAAAATAAGAAACAGGCTTTTCTTATTTTAATGATAGATGAAAGGGGAGAATGAGAGAAAAATTAAAATTCAACAAAACGAAATGCACTGGATTAAGGTGAATATTTTCTATTAACTTCTCTGCCTTCCCTGAGATATTTACAACTGGAGAAAAATCAAGTTTCTGGTTACTCAAACCCTGTTGCCTAGCGCACTGTGGAAGCTGCTGGCTCTTCAAATTGAACATATTGCCCTGAGCTGAAGGAAGGAAAAGACACAGACAGAGCTGAAACATTTTCAAAATGCAAGAGGAAATGAACAAACAAGAGGAACATTCCCAAAAGCAGTGGATGGAGAGTCCTAAGGAGACATTTACCGAAAGCTGAAGTCCCTACACAGCTTGCCATCAAGTGATGCAGAGCTAATCAATCCCTTTGCAGTGACTGGAAGAAGCTGCTGATGAGGAGCGTTGAAGGCAAATGTTGACAAGCCAGCCAGGAAAAAGCTTTTCTGGGAGTTTCTAACAAATACAACACAGTCCAGAGTTTATTCCTCAACTTTGCATGTATAAAAACTCAATTTCATGTGTATTTCCACATTGGAAATACTCGGAAAGACTGACTAAAACTGCCAAATTGATGAGAAACTGCTACAGAACCCAGAACACCTACATTTTCATTTAGGGTGTATTATTTATAAAGGTCAAAGTGACATGTATATGCCATTCAAATCTCTTCCTGGTATTGAGAAAACAGACTCAAATTCATCAACAGAATATTGCATGGTGCATATGAACCCAGAGCACAGAAGAGATGCTGCTCCTCAAGAATATTTTACCCAGGCCCTAGTGAGGTCAGTGGCTCTCACCTCTTTGAGAAAAATGCTCCTCTTGGCACTTGGAATCTATGCCTCCCAGCTGAATTCCTCTGGCTGCACCACTGTAAGCTTCCTTGCCGACTCTCCTTTATCCTTTGACACATTTTCCTCTTTAATTTATGACACTAATTATACTATCATCAAAACCTTTCTCCCAAATCCTAGCTTGAGCCACAGTTATGTCTTTAACCATTATGTGCTCATTGTAAGAGTTAAAATCTCAGCAATTTTGCCTCAGTGTAATGCTTTTAATTCAATGTAAAACTTCAGTACATCAAATTGTTTGAGTTTATGAGAATAAGAATCTGATATCTCTTGATGTGAAGCTTCCTTGCTTTCTTGTTATATCCCTTAATCTCCAGAACACACACACACACACACACACACACACACACACGAGGGGGGGGGGAGAAGAAGAAGACCTGGTTTCTGTGATAAGAAATATAGGTGAAGTAAGAACACCAGTGTTACCTAGTAAAATCTTCATAGACACCACCATTGTTATTCGTGCTGTGGTTAGCTTCTCTTACAGGGGCTCTCAGACTGTTGTGCAAAGTTCCTGCACTAAAGCAGACCACACGGGGTCCTCTTTACTTACCCAGACCTTCCCCTGCCCCAGATTGTCGGGGTAATGGTTATCTCTTATCCTGTTGTTGCTCCACTTCATTCATGCTCATGGGATTCTGTTAAACTGTGTGTCATATGGCTACAGGATTCCTAGTGAGTGCTTCATGATTATGCTATGTTTTATTGCTATTTGTTTTCCCTGCTTGCCATGGAAACCAAACAAACAAATCAGTCTTTCTGAAATTGTTCTTGCTCCCAGGGACTCAGTGGATTTGCTGTAGAAAGCCAAGAGATGTTCTGCCAAAAATCAGCGTCCTTCCCTCACAGTAAAGGACTGGTCATTGTCCAGCCACAAAGGGATGGTTCACAAGGCTGGCATCACATAGGCTGGGTAAGAGCCAAGAAATCTTTATTTCATATCTTCCACAGCAGAAAGAAATACTAAAATGTTCCCTCTAGATTTACTATCAGCTCAGTTTCCCAAGTACTGACTGAACATGAGTAGGTTCTGTGGGGGAATAAAATAATAAGTAAGAAAACTCCCTGCCCTCAGGAAGCTTAAATTCTGCACAAAAAAGTGTACACAAAGGAGGACAGAACAGTGGTTGAAGAGTGGCACAAAATGCTGGAAGAATACAGAGAGGGTAATTACAGTGACTAAAATGCTTTGCAAGAGTGTGTGCCAGGCCAACAGACGGGAACAATTTTTTTTCTGAGCTATGTTCACACACATCCTGTCTGCTCCAATAAACGTCCCCAGTTTGACTGTCTCTTAGGTGGAAACAACAAGGTGCTTTTGCCAGCAGGAAAAGAGAAAGTAGAAACTCAAGGTAGAAGGAAGGAGAAAATAGCAGGAAGAATATGAGAAGGAAGACATTGTTTTATTTACAAAGCAGAAACAGTCATAACTTGTTTCTGCCATAAAGTCACTGCTTAGTAGAACTAAGTTGCAAGGGAATTCAGTTAGAAAAAATCTAAGAAGTCATCACAATCAAGCACCACATAATGTTTGAATTTCTTTCATCATATAATTGCCAAGCAGATGCCCCCAAGGGCTATATCAAAAGGCTTAATGTGAGAAAAAGGTATTCAAAATGGGCCCTAAAACAGTAGTTTTTTTTCTTTTTTACAATTGCTAGGTATGAAATCCAGGCCCTCATGCATGCTAGGCAAGTGCTCTACCACTGAGCTATGTCCCCAAGCCCATAAAATAATTGAATGTTGATACTTGCAAACAAAAATAGAATGAAAAAATGGCAATATTCTAAGGACTGTCAGGATAACTGTTACAGTTGCACAGAGTATACAAGAGTTCACAGGGCCAAGTGGAGAATGGGGATAGAAATCTTGGTAGGAGCTACTGGAACATGCAGACTTTTGAATAACAGGAAGGGGTATCCAGATTTGCTCTAACATATGATAGGGAATCATTGACAGTTTTAGAACAGAAGGGAGGGAGGATGTGATCAAATTAGATTTAAGCACGTTAATCTGACAGTGGAGAATGGGTTGTAAAACAGAGAGCCTGGAAGTAGACAGATAGGTTAGCAGGCACTTGCAGTATCCCAGGAAAAGGTTATAGTAGAAAAGTACAGATAGCAAAGGGACATAATCTCATAACTATTCAGAGGTAAGACTTCGTGACTGGTGTGTGTGTGTGTGTGTGTGTGTGTGTGTGTGTGTCCAGCATTTAAAGATCCTCAAAGAGCCAGAGCATCTATTATTTCCTTTGATCTTGAAAACAGCTATGATGTAGATAGGAGAGATATTTTGTTCCCATTACCTAGAAAAGGAAGCACAAGTTATGAGATGTGAGTGTTGTTTTGAATAAAATCAGTCTAAGGACCAGGACAAATACCCAGGCCACCTGAAAACCAGAACACAATTATTCCTTTAACATCCACAATCCTATGCTTTTACTACAGTTCTTGTACAACATTCTACCAGTAAGAAAGCTTCTCTTTGCTCTCGTAAATGATGTAATTTTTAAAACAATGTTGTTCTCATTTACTGAGTATAAATTGCTCATGACAGGCTAACCAACTTTCATTAGCTTGTTTCCTTATCATGAAAATGGCTCGAGCTCAAAGTAATCTATTCCCTGTAGCACTTTAATATCCCCTGAACCATACTGCTTTCCAGGTAAAAAACATCAAGGGAAGAGCATGATTCGCACACCCTTCCCACAGGACAAGTGATTGCTGGTGTGATGTAAGAGTAGCCTGTATTACAATTAGAATAAACAGCATGTCTTCTTTGTATTAATTTTGAAGATTTCTTCTACAAATAAAATGAAAACCTAAAAACAATTCCATGTGGGGCTATTAAGATCACTTCCCAATGAAAAGCTATGTGATGATTCACCACAAAACTTTGCCTGCTCCTGAAAACAGACATAAATTGACCCAGTGAAACCTGCGAGAAAAACTCCAAGTAGCAGACAGGAACAATCCCTGGTTCAGGGGGAAAATGAAAAGCCATGAAAAAACAGTTTTGAGAAGGTACCAAGAGAATGGACACAAAGTTAGAATTGGATGGGAAGAATAAGTCCTGGTATTTTATTGCACGGTAAAGTGCTCATAGTTAGTAATAATGTATTTAAATGGCTAGAAGAGAGGATTCTGAATATTTCACTACAAAGAATGTTAAATGTTTGGTATGGTTAATAAGCTCATCAGTATGATTTAAACATCACACAGTGTATACGTGGATCAAAACATCACATTGTATTTCATAAGTTTGTATAATTACTGTCAACTAAAACTAGAATTACAAAAAGACAAAATGTACCAAGATCAAAAACTTTCTAAAGGCCACATTATAGAAAGAGAACGGAGTTTTAAAATGACAATATTGGGACAGGGATATAGCTCAGCAGCACAAGGTCCTGAGTTTGATTCCCAGTATTAAAAAAGAATGATAATGTTCAGTTAAGCATGAAGGCACAACATAGTTATGGATAAGGTCATTAATTGCATATTTTTCCACATGTAAACAGTAAATATTTGACTTCATGTTATCTCAGAAAACCCACTCAAATCTGAGCTACTCATAATTTTGTCCTTATAACAAAAATTTTCCTGTCTCTGCCTGTTTGCCTAAGCAGTGTTTCAAGACATACAGTTACAGGGTTTTAGGTTCTTGTTGAGAAATGTTGGTGTAAAGGTATTTATGAAGTGTAGACATAAAACATACTACATATCACTGGATCCAAGACACAAAGTCCAGTGTGATAGAGATGAAAGGAGATACATCTAAATCTAGGCTGCTAATCCGCAATGGTGGCCTACAATTGGCTTTCTTTGGTAATTCAAGTAGGTAATTCATGCATCAAAGCCATGCATCCAAAAGCAACTGCAAAACAAATGCTATCTGCTGAGCTCCTGCTGACCCATAAACCAAACTGGTGAAGATGTGGTGAATTTAAGCAGTGAGACAATAAGATTGTTTTTCAACACCACTTGCACATCTTACTCTTTCTTCATTCAGCTGCATCTCTGCCCTGAGCTCACTGAAAAGAGCTTCCTCAAGGCATTAATGGGGAGCAATGTGATATGGTAAAAACATCACTAAGCATGAGAATCAAGAGGCCTAGGATTAAATTGTGAACCCATCACTTATTCCATGTCTCTACTATAGTCACATACTTCATTCTTTGAACATCAAAGCTTCATCAATAAATGAAGGATATTTTCACCACCTATTTTACGGCTAACGTATTATAGAAGAGTGGTTAACAAACTTGTATTAAGCAGTAGAATCTTTTCTCTTTCGCAAGTAAAATCCTACTTGAAACCCTACCAGCAAAGAAGCAGACAGAAGGGAAGTCACTCTGGTTAAAGTAACTTTGGAAAGCTGAGAGTTCCTCTGCTGGGCCTCTACTGCCCCTGTTGGTCCTGCAGAGAGTGGTTGGAAGATCACTTGACCCAAAAGAAAGAAGCAGGGAAGAGTCAGGAAATGGAATATCTAGTTTCAGTTTACTAACAACTACCTGATATTCCGTCTCTGAAGCCACCTTTCATCAGGTTAGGACTTTCATACCAGATGAAACCCCACTCCTCCCTCAAAAGGATGATACAATTTCAAAACTCTTGTCAATAATTCACATGCCAGTATTCATCAAGAATATCAAAAAAGACTGTCAATTTATAAAAAGAAAAACATCTTAATTGCATTGAATATAATAGTAAAGGTTGCTTGTTATAAAAACAAAAACAACAGATAATAATATAAAACAGAAAGAGACTACCCGCCACTAGATAAATAGCTGATAGCTTTCAGTAAAACATCTTTCCAGACTTCTTTGAGTATATATACGCATATGCATACATACTTCTTTTTGCCAAATCATATTGGTGTGTGTCTAGTTGACTTGCATCATTTAATGTTATACCTCAGACATCTATGAACATACATAAAGCTCTACCTTTTTAAACAGCTGCTTAGCTTTTGGTTGAACTTAATAGAAGTTATCTTATTCTTTACTGGTGAAGCTTTGGATGTTTCTACATTTTCACCATTGCAAATGCTGCTGCAAACGTGGATCTTTTCATAGTACTTCCTGACTGAGGCAGAGAATACAGAAGATGAGAACTCTGGTTTTCGGTGGAGAAAATATCATTGACACTAAAGCCAAAGGGACAAAGAGGCTGGAGCACCAGAATTTAGGCTTGGCTTTCTTCCCCATTCTGTTGGAAGTGTTAAATGATTCCCTTTATCCCTGAAAAAGCCTGAGGCAGTTTTTGCTACCAATGCTTAGAACCCAGCAATGATTTCTCTATTCAGTTTGTATTGAGTGTATGGACTCCATCCCAGTCCTTCTGGATGACCAAAAAAAATCAAATGACTTGCCAAGAATAATTATTTTTCAAGAGGCAAAGTCATCAGTCAATCATCTATGAATGATCTAGACCTCTCAATGACATTGTCTTTCTGATCCCTCTGGCCTCCTATTCATCAACAGAAGTGGTGCATGACCAGTCTTGAATTTTCTTCAGATTGACAGTGAAATAGCCATAAAAGTCACCTCAATTAGGCACTGGTTACACTAACCACACATATTCATTTTAGAGCTTCCCAGTTTATGTGTTCTCATTCCATTTGCTTTTCAAAGCCTACCCTATTGAATATGAAATTTAGCACAAACCAAGAATTCTCAGTAACTGGTGTCAATACCAACTTGAAAGAAAAACTGAAGTAACACAGATCCTATGGAACTATTGTGGAGTGAATGAAACAGTCCTTTCTGTCTTTCTCAGAGAATCATCTGGTTCGACACTTCTTAAATTCTTACCAAGTGTTACCCATTCTTAAATGCATTTCTACACAATATTCTTTGTTCTGTATGTTGGTGTACTTTAGCTCCGCAGAAAAACTTATTTCTCTGACAAGTTAGCATGTAAGTGCCTAACACTGAGAGTACAACAGCTATGAGGCACTGATGAGCAGCCTGTGCAATAACCAAAACAGGATTCTGGTCTTCAGGAAATTTAGTTTTCAGCGTAAGTGCACAAGACCTCCACACACCATTATCACAAAGATGAGGAAGAAGTTCATTTTATGCACTTTAGGGTTAAAATGGGGAGGGGCAAGAAATTTCAGGTTAGAATGAGATCAAGGAAGACTTTCATGAAGATAAGGTACCCCTATGCATTGATTAGCAAGACTGAAACAAAGGTGAGATGCCTGAAACAAAAATGCCTTCAGGAGTTAGCAGAGAACATAGATAAATGTGTTCAAATAGGACAGGTAGAAAAAAATAGCAAGTGGTAGCACCTACAAGGACTGATCAAAAATACACTGAATAAAATTTTTTAAAAATGTATTGCAATAAAAGACACAGTGCCATTCATCTGCCTCAGAATACTCCCCCTCACTTCAAACACACTTTCCCACCATTCTTACCACTTTCTGAAGCAGTTTTGGAGCAACTTTACAAAGTATGACCAAGAAATATGATGAATGCTGTTGCTGACTACCAACCAACAGGACTAAGGGCTTACACAAGCATTAGAGTGTGTTTTCATCCACCTTGTTAGTTGGATCTCTTACCTTATGTCTGCTGGTTCTTTCCCAAAGGCAAGCTGATGATGAAATATAAATGCTTTTAATCAGCTGAGGACATTAAGCCAGCCACAACAGTATGACTAAAGATTTTCATGAAAGAGGACTTCCAGAACTGCTTCAGAAAGTCTCAAGAAGGATGGGGTGGATTGAAAGCTAGGGTAACTATTTCAAGGGACATGAATGGCAATGTGCCTTTTACTATGATAAATTTTTAAAAATATAAACATATACTGTATTTTTATCACACCTAATGTGCTGCATAAATTGAAGTATGTTCCTATTTAAAAGCAGGTAGTAAATATTATGCAGACTAAACAAAATGGTGGGAAGGCTTTTGGACTTTCTGATGCTAGTCTGCAAAGAGGGAGAAGAATGGTATGCTACAATGCTATAGATGCCAGTCTTATGGACAATGCACCAAAAGCTTTGTCCACTGAGGTTGTACTAGCTTTAGCCAAGAATTGTGGTTGGACAAACAAAATGCAGGTACCCTTAAAAAATAAATTCCAAGAGTTTTTAGGAGCTTTTTCTATCTAGACACTAACAATGAAACTTACCCTCCTGATCTTATTTCTAAGACAGTTTTCAGGAGCCAAGGATAGACTCTGGTTCAGCAGGGTCACCAGTTAAACCAGAAACATAAAAACCTCCCATCCCTTGTATCTCTCTTGTTCTGCACCAAACACAAAGATTTCATCCACAGCAAGTGTACTGACAACTGCCAAGAGAGAAATAATACCAACTTCAGATCCCCTGGGTTGAGAAAGCAGAGCACACAGAGGACTGTCATTGTCTTAGCTCCCAGCCTGAGCTTTGAAAAGCCAAGGATATGCCATTCCTAGTTTTAAAATAAAGAAAGCAGTGTTCCTACAAGGAAGCTGAGAATTTACTTGTCAAGTGGAAAAAATGAGCCTAGTTTCATATTCATACTTCATACTATATGAAAGTGTTCAAATACTACCTGCTATTTTTGAAAAACGCATTCCAGCAATTTATGTAAGGTCCAACTATCATTTATATCTCACTCAGAGTCCTCCGAGTAGTCTGACTAACCTCAATCCTGAGGTTGAAAGAGTTCTTTCAATCATACTAATGGTGTTTCTCTTAATGAAACATTTCCCCTGGATTTTCAAATAAGAGACTGCCTTCTCCCACAGGCTCATAAATTGTTGCTTCTTTGTTCTCTCTCAGTCTAGAAGTTTGTAAAACTCTTGAAAGTTACATACTTTTGAAATTTCACATAGGAAGTATGGAGATTAAAGATATGGGTTACACTGGCCACATGTCTTTTATGCTTAAACGAATCGTAGTTCAATATGATACCTTATTTCTATTCACACAAACACATCACTTTCACAATGTACAGTTCTCATGACAAAGTGACTGTAGTACCAGATACAATGCACAAACAAGACTCGGAAGTACTTCACTGGGGTTAAACTTACTGTAACCTTACCTGAGTTGACAGCTGCAAGCTCTCAAAAGAAGCAAAAAGTTGAATAGGTGAAACAAAGCATCTTTTGTCACATAAATCAAGGACTTTAGCAAAAGTTCCTATGTTGACTGAACCTGAACATCCTTATTTTTCTAAGAAGAACGGCTTCTGCATTCCACAATACTATGGACTTCAAATATTCCATTTCATTTTGTTCTTAAGTCCACTGAAATTTCTCAAACTGTGTGTCCTGACTTGTAATTGGAAACTATAGTCACCACGTTGAGAGTTTCAGCTGTGATAGGCAGCTGTTATACAAACTCTCAAGGAAAATGAGAGTAAAAGAAAAACATGCAACAAATTTGCCACTCAGAAGCTGATAAAATGCTGAAGAGGTTGAGGTTTTTCCCATGGCTGCAAATACACAAAACAGGCTCAACTAAGTGAAGCCTTTCTATTCAGCTTCTCTGTGTAAATCAATGCAGCACAAAAGGAGGACATTTGCCTTACTCTGCAGGAAGTGATATTTATAAGTCCTTCTAGTTATGGGCCTTATAACAATTAAGTGTTTTTCCTTTGTTAAGCACTAATTTTCCTTCAGTATGGCTCTGGCACAAGTTGTATCATGAAGGAGATAGGCCAGAACTCAAAGGTAAAGACAAATCATTTGCAAATGCACCATGTTGGAACAAAACAGAGCTTAGCTGTTTTTTCACATAAAACATCTATAAAATAAACAAGACTTCTTTTGTAATGAAAGAAGAACTACTATTTTATGTCATAAAATGAATTTTTCACACACCTTAAAACAACAGGTAAAATAGGATATATATGGAAGAGTAGCTGAGAACTGAAAGATAAAAAAGCTTTATAAATCATACAAGAAGTGAGAGGAACAAGAAGGAAAAGTATAGTAGAAAAAGTCAAGAGAAAAAGTAAGAGTCACAAGAAGAAAGGAAATCATGTAAACTTAAATAATAAATGTAAAGCAAAATTTAAAAAGATTGCCAATCTGTACTTTACAGTCCCATTTTATCTTGAAATCTAATAATCAAATAGAGATAAAAAATTACAGAGAAGCTTTTAATAAAAATGTGTGAGCAATAATCCAATACTTTCATAACCACCTTTATTTTCCTACAGTTTTATGTCTGGTCTTAGTTCACCTAGAAAAACATCTCAGTTCTACCTGTGGGAACCAGCCCAGAGTCCCATTCCTCACATGAATGTTGGTACATTGCTCTCAAACATGGGAATTGAAGACATACCTCAGGCTTTTGAGAGAGATCCCTGAGGAGGCTAAGAAGTGTGATGTTAGGAAATTCTGTCATGCTTTGAAACCCTCTCTTTGTCTCTTCAGATGAACTTGTTTATTGCCTGAAGTATATACTCATCTCTGGATTCTGTAGAACTATTGATGGTATTCACAGGGTGATCATTTTGAACAAATTACTCAAGTGCTAAACAACCAAGATATCATATATATGCAACTCACACTTCAATTAAATGTTCTAGCTCAGTGACAAAAATTTCACCTCACTAAAACTTGATAGTTTTCAAGGACATTGATTCCTGACTTAGGGAGGACACTCCAGCCCACAGACCAAACAGTGGCCATGGTGATCTCAAAGTTGCGGAGCCCTCCATCTATAGCATCACTGGAGTTCCTTTGGTGTGTTAATCATCACCTCTAGAAGATGTGAACACCTGGAATCCACTGCGGTCCAGGATACCCTCATCAACATGTTGCAGTGGAACAAGCGCTTTCTGAGAATCAGATAGGTGCAGGATCAAATCCCAGTTCTGTTACTTCTTACTCATGTGATCTAATCATGTTGCTCAACTTCTCTGCAACTCCATTTTTCTCATGTATAAAATGAAGTAAATCAAGATAATAATAAGTATATGTCCAAAACAATATAATGTAAGTAAAGCATATGACATTGTACCTCGCACACAGTCAGAACCCGTGACCACTCCAGCAATTTTATAAAGGGTAACATTTTTGGTTGGAAGGAGCTCTTGAGATGGGATGACTATTATTGTTTCCATTTTACAGAAGTAAAACTCAGAGCATAGAGAGGTTAACTAAATTGTCTACTACCAAACAACTGATTTGCAGTTGTGATTACATGCTGTTTTGCATGACTTAGGTTTGACTTAGTAATAGTTCTTGTTATTATGAAGATCAAAGCCCTGCAGTAACCCAGGCAGCAACTTGTCACTGTCACTGGTAGAAACTAAATCCGTGTAGCTCTCTTCAAAGCTCATACCATTGTAAAGGTCAGAGATTGGATCTTTTCCAAGGCCAGGGTCCCTTTAGGAACTAAAATTAGCACAATTTTTTTTTTTTTTAGCTCTGAGTGCTCCACCCTGTTTACAAACAAAATCCAGAAACCAGGTGTGGTGGCACATGCTGGTAATCCCAAGACTCAGGAGACTGAGGCAAGGAGATTGCTGCAGAGGAATCGCCGTGAGTTTGAAGCCAACCTGGGCTACATAGTGAGTTCAAGGGCAGCCTAGACTACATAGAAGAACTTAACTCAAAAAATGAAAAGTAAAAATAAAATCCATAAAGATTTTCTTACGTGGTTTTATCCAGCTAGGATCAAGCCATTGAGGTACATTCAGGAGTAAACCAGTGTATTACAGAAAGTGGCAAAATACAAGTTATATGATCATATGTGCAACAAATAAATTCAAGCATTTTTATTTTGCAAATGATAAGCGTAATTAGCAGATATCTTTAGCCTTCTGCATGAAATATAGAGGATCTAAATTGCCGTGAACTCATAGTTATTCAAAATGTTAACAACTGCAAAAGCATTGTGAACCTGCTATTGAGGCACCAGACACTCAACCTTGAGTTTCAACAAAATTCTTACTGCCTTGGATGTTCCCAGTAATAGAACATAGAAGACAATTCTTAGCACTCAGAGAATAACTCTATTTTACTTCAACCTCTGAGCCCAAATTCTGCTCATCCTATATGGTGCCTCATCCAGTACACATTGCTAAGCAGTATAATTTTTTTTTTTTTTTTTTTTTTTTGCAGTACTGGGGATCAAACTCAGGACCCTGTGCTTGCTAGGCAGGCGCTTATTCCACTGAGCTATATCCCCAGCCCCAGCAGTATAATATATTGAACATGGGTTTTGAAGTCACATAAGCACATGTTCAAGTCCACTCTGTCACATACCAACTAGAAGAGAGAAGACTAGCTGTAGTAATGAAACTAAATAAAAAATGTGGGCACACATGGTGTGTTGGTTTGGGGGATATTTTGTAAGGCAAAATAATGTAATACAAGACACATATTTTATATGATTATTTATAATAGTCACCCAAAGAACGATATACAAAAGAGTGCAGGAGGTCTGTTCACACACTAAGACCAAGGAATCCATCTGAGGGCCGGAATCCCACAAGAATATCCTACATGAGTCCAGCTGAATACCTAGAGCTCATAACAGTGCCTCCCATGAATCCAATTGGAGGCTCAGACCCCACAACAACATCTCATGCAGGCCTGTTTCACATATCTGCACTGGGAAGGCCCAAAGGTCTGTGGTGGAAGCTAGAAAGTCTGTGCCAGCAGGATGAAGGATCTGTGCTAGCAGGCTGAAGGATCTGCACAAGAGCCAGGAAGAGATGCTCCGAAGACCCAGAGCTCCCCTGAAAGGTACCACAGCCATCCTCAGCAACAGTGAGGTCCCAAGCTCCTCCAGTGATCAAGATGACCGAGTTCCCATTCGGGAAACCAACACAACAAGCTTCTTCTGGAGACCAGCAGTGCACCATCTTCCCCTCTGGAGCCAGGAAATGATGCTCAAAGTGAGGACCATGCTCCCCCAAAGTGAACCAAAACCATTCTCAGTGCTAACAAGGTCCTGAGCTCCTCAGAGGATGAAAACAGCCAAGTTCATCAGGAAAGCCAGCATGACAAGCTCCTCCAACAGCTTGCACCAACTCCAACAGCCTTTCTCCACTCCCATCAGCCAAATTCTCCTTCTCCAGTTCTGCCTCTTATGCTTGTGGCAACAATCCCCAGGTGGGCCCCCACACCCAGCACCATGGTCACTCAGTTCACCTGGGGGTTATAAGTTGACCACCAGTTATCAATCCACTACACATGGGTCTTACTTCTCTCTTAAAAAATGAAAATAATAAGTGCTTCAAATGGTTGTTTGCTTTTGACACAAAACAAACACTGATGGTTTTTTCCTGATGTAAAATACACAGGAAATAATAACACATAATGTTTAAGTGCCCACTATGTGCTAGGCACCATTCTCTTCTGTGTGTAAAAATAACAGTCGTATAGAGATGAAGGAAAATTATTTAGATTCTATAACAATAAAACAACAGCTGAAATTTATTGAAAGCTCAGTGCTCTGCACTGTTCTAACATGTACTGACTTTTAAAATCCTCACAATTCTACCAGGTAGGTATCATTATTTCCATTTTACAGCTGGGTAAGTTAAGGTTTAGAAAGTTATGTAAAAGGAAACTGACCCAGGCTCATGCAGCTGGAAAGTGCCATACCTGGGCTCAAAATCAGTCTGACATAGACCCATGAGAACATCTGACCACTTGTTCTATGCCAGGCTTCACTCCCAAGCCCCGTTACAGAGCAGCTGTCACCCTTCATTCAAAGCTCCACGGTTGCAGCATGGAGTGACAGAGAACTGTAACACAGCCCAAGCTCTAACAATAGACACAACTTATTGGACTCTTATTGTGTGCTAGATCCTGTGCCAAAATCTTAGGTGTTATATCAAAGTCTCATATAAATCCTGTGATGTAACTATTATTAAGGTTGTTTATGAATTATAGCAATGGCTCTCACAGCTGATTCTTGCTCTCTGCAAACCCATTAGCACTGGCCAAAAGGTCCGTGTGTTCTTCGTAATTCCTTAAGCTGCTCCGCCACTGCCCACCCCCGCCCTCCACCCCCACCCCAGTGTAAGTTGTTAACTAAACGTGAAAGGGCATTTTTTATTCCACTCCTAATGCACTCTGCTCACAAGAATGTGATGGTATCTTGTTTTCAAGTTTTTCAGTGCTATATTTTAATCAGGGGAAGCACTCAGCTATCAGGACACATGAATTTCCACCCCACGAATCCTGAAAGGTTCTTTCCAACCTAGCAATAAGTAACCTTCTTTCCCTCACATCAAGAGCCATCATATGCCTTTGTCATCTCATACATTATGACCTAAAGGCCAGCCCCCTGCTTATATGCAGTGCTTATCCTCTTCGCAGGACAAATAGAGCAGAGGCTCCAAAGCATCCAAGATGTGAGTAACCTGAGCTTGGGGCAGGGGGAGGTTTGTTATAATTCTGAGCAGTGAAGATTCCTGATAATATGGCAAGGAACTGGTAAAACATTCCCCTGGACAGGAATTTACCCAAGTGGTTAAATCGGCTCAGAGCAGCTGGAGAGCGTGAATGTCATATCTTAAAAAGCAATGGGCTTTAGCATGTGTTGAAATAAAAGTTTTTCTAAGTTCAACAGAGGAAGTAACTGTTCCCTTGGTATCTTAATAAGTATAGTTCGTCTAGTGGATGTTTTACTCACCAGTATCTGAAAGCTCAGTACCAGAAAATCTTCCAATGAATCTAGTTATCTCTAGTTGTCATTACTTATAGTACTGATTCCAGTGTAAGACCAGACCTCAGGAGTTCTGAGTTTTAATCCAAACCTTGTTGCTGACTCACCCAATGGCTGTATGAACTAGTGTAAGATCCTTGCTCCAGAAGCTGTCAGCGCTGAAGACAGTTGGAATAGAGATGAGATTTGTAAATGAAACCTGCCTGTTTGCATGCTATGAGAGCAGTCAGAGAATAGCTAGGAAAATGAGTGCAATCTCAAAGCCAAAGTGCAACCCATTCTCCTTACTGCTGCCAGTGGGAAAAGTGTGCTCAGTGAATCAAGCACGTTGGTCCTGCACATGTTTGAGAAGGATCAATGTAT
>PVLD010027815.1:0-20242 GCA_004027595.1 Dinomys branickii
AAAAAAAACCCACCAATAGTTGCTGCTTTGCATATTGATATCTTCGAAGTGTGTGTTCAGGATAATACATACAGACATACAATATTGATCAAATAACCTGTCATCAATTATTCCTTAGCATTAAGTGATATAATACAATAGTAGAACCATGTTAGCCCTCCTGCAACTATTCCTTTTAATTTCTTTGAACAGTTTGAGAAGTATTGGTAATATAACATCCTTAAAGATTTTGTAGAATTCAGCAGTGAGTCCTTCAGGTCCTGGGTTTCTTCATTAGTTGGTAGATTCTTTATTACTTATTCATTGCTTGTTATTGGGTTGTTAAGCATATTTATGTCTTTTTGGGTTAGTTTTCAGAGTTTCTATGGATTTAAAGATCTGTCTGTTTCTTAAAAATTTTCTAATTTGCTGGAACATAATTTTTGAAGTAGTTACTATCTTCTGTATTTTGAAAGTGGCTGTTGTGATTTCATCTTTTCTTTTCTAACTCTACTGATGAGTATTTTTTCTCTTTCTCTGGATGAGCCTGGCTAAGGGCCTATTTTATTGTTTCTTTCAAAGAACAAGCTCTTCCATTTTTTTTAGTTATTTTTAGTCTCAATTTCATTGATTTCCATTCCTATCTGTATAATCTTCCTCCTTAGTTTCAGTTTGGGGCCAATTTATTGTTGTTTCCCATATATCTTAAGGTTTCTCATACAGTTGATATTTTGGACTTACTCTGTTTTCCTAATGCGTGCATTGATCATAGTGAATTTTCCTCTTAGAACTGCTTTCATGATGTCCCATAGGTTTCATTGAGTTGTGTAGTTACTGCCATTAATGCCATGAATCAAGGCATCACTATATATCTTTAGAAGTAAACTCTCTTGAAAGCAGCATAGAGTTGGTTATGATTTGTCCACTCACTTATTCTATGTCTTTTAATTGGATACTTTAATCCATTTCTATTCAGGGTAATTATTAATATGTACAGCCATTGTATGAGTCATAAAATTTTTTATTCTACTTTCTTTCTCCCACTCTTAGTCTTCCTTTGTGATTAAATTATTTACTCCATGAACTGGCCATGTTCAACAGCACTGCCTGCCACCACCCACCTCCATGGGTGTCCCACACACTGCAAAGACTGACAGTGGGCCCCCATATACCAGCAAACCACCACAATTCCCCCTTTAACCATGGCACACCAGACACACCAGAGGAAGCCCCCACAATCCTCAAGGACAAGTGCCCACAGAAAAAACACACCCATCCTTCAAAACTCAACCACCAAAACAAAAAGAAAGAAGGCAGACATCCCCATAAGCATAGTCACATTCAGCCATTTCCACTCCAAAATTTTAAAATCCAGCTGCAGAGAACAAACTGACCCCTGAGGAACCCCACCGGTCAACATCCCATGATGATGCCCAAATAGGGTCCAAGTGCCTTGGAAGGACACTAACACAGGGAAATGGGAAGGACTAGCCCAGCCAACAACATGGCAAAGAGGCCACGCCTCCATCCCAACAGGTCCACAAGGTGGCTGCCCCCAGCAAGAAATGCAACTGACCATGGAGACAGTCCCTTGTGGACGCTCCACTGACCCGAGCCCTCTGGAGGATGAGCCTGTCCCATGAGGTTCACCCCCAGGGAATTGCCAATCAGACAGGCAATCTACCACCAACTCCTGATTCCTCCCTTTTTACATAAGATTGGCTAAACGTTCGTCTTTTTTTCAACATTTCAAAGAATAGTGATTCTTTATACTGTTTTTTCAGTTTTGTTTTCATTAATTTCTGCCCTTGTTTTATAGTTTTATAGTTGCCTTCCTCTTACTAGCTTAGGGTTTGATCATTGCTATTTTTCTAGACATAAGTTTCATCATTAGGTTATTTATTTGCATGTGTTCTGTTTTTCTAATGTGGGAATTCATTGCTATAAGCTTCCCTCTTGGGACTTCTTTCATTGTGTTGCATTGGTTCTGTTATATTGTACTGATATTATCATTTGATTGTAGAAATGTCTTTAATTTTATCTGTGATCTGTTGATTATTCAAGAGGGTATTAATTAATTTCCATGTGTTTGCTTAGGCTGTTGTGTCTCTTGCCATAGATTTCTAATCTCACTGCACAATGGTCCAACAATATGAATGTGATTATTTCATTTCTTTTTCATTTACTTAAGCATGCTCTGTGAGCTATTATGTGGTTTATTTTGGAAAAAATTGTATATGCTGCCAAGAAGACTGTTTTCTCTATCTTATTGGGTAGAACGCTCTGTAAATATCTATTAGGTCTATTTGTTTAAAGGTTTGGTCCAGCTCTATTTCTTTGTTTAGTTTCTGCCTGGTTGATCTTGCCCTGTGTGATAGTAGGTATTGTGATTCTCCACCAGAACTGTATAGGTGTTTGTCTGATTTTTCCTGTTCATTAGTGTTTATCTTATGAAGTTGTGTATACCAGTATTTGGTGTGTATATAACTGTTAATTCTTCCTGTTGAACTGTTTCTTTAATCAATATGTAATGACCTTATTTATCTCTTCTGAATAGTCTTAGCTTGAAGTCACTTTGTCTGAAGTTAAGATAGCAATTCCTACTTTTTTCTAGGTTCTGTTGTACGAAATACTGTTTTCCATCCTTTGTTTTTTTAATCGATGAGTATCTTTTTTAATCAGCTGGGTTTCTTGTATACTGTCTATTGTTGGGGTTCGTTTCTTGATTCATTCTGCCAGTCTGTGTCTTTTGATTGAGAAATTGAGACCATCCATATAAAAATTATTACTGAGACATGTTGACTTATTGCTGTCTTTGCACTACTTTCCCATTTCTTATTTCCCCATTGTTTCCCATTTTCTTGGCTGCTCACCACCCTGGGTGTAGTCATTCTTTTTGACATATATGCATTGTTGGCTTCATTATCTCTTTATAGCATATCTCTAAAAATTTATTATAGTGATGGTTTAGTGGTCATGAAATTTTGAGGTGCTCTTTATCATGGAAATACTTTATTTGCCCATCAGTTTAAAGGAAAGTTTTGATGGATGCAAAAGCTGAGGTTGGAAGTTGTTATCTTTTAGGGCTTGGAACACTTCTTCCCAAGCCGTCCTGGTTTTTAAGGTTTTCTGTGGGGAAACCCGCCATGATATTTATTGATTTGCCTCTAAATGTGATTTGTCCCCTTTCTCTTCCAGCTTTCAACATTTTGTCCCTTTGATGAACATCTCGAATTTTAAGGAGGATGTGGAGTGGAACAGGCTTTCTTTTGGTCGTGACTATTTAGTGTTCTATATGCTTCACTTGTCTGGCTGCTTATTTCTTGCCATCTCTTTTGGAATTTTTTGGCATTATTTCTGTGAACAGGTTTTTTTTTTAACGCAGTTTGTGTTACCTTCTGATTTTTCACTGATTCCTATTATCCTTAGATTAGTTTTCCTTGCATCATCTAGCATTTTTGAATTCATTTTTCATGTTCTCTTGTTGTTCTTACTGTGTCTGAGTACTTGGTCTTTGAAAGCATGATTGTCCTCTAGCTCTGAGATTCTATCTTTGCATTGCTTGGCTCTACTGCCCATTCTTTCAATGTGACTTGTAATGTCTTGGATTTATGATGGAAACTTTTTTATGGACTCTAATTATTTGGTAAACTGGTACAAAACATGGTAAGTCATGTTTTGTATTATTTTGTTTAGCTCATCTAGTTTTTTTATTAATGTTTTCTGAGAATTCCTGCAACTCTTTGGTTACTACTTCCATTATCCATTTAGTTGTATCTTCTGTAATTCCACCAAGTACTTTAGCTGATTTATAAACTCTTCTGCTATCTTTTCCATTAATCCTGGTGTATGACTTCTGCTCTTCCGCCCTTTGGTACCCTCTAAGTTGTCTTCAGGAGAGTTAGGAGTTTGAAGAGGCATTTTGCCACTTTTCTCATCACGTGTCTGTTGTTTTTGTTTGTGCTGAGGTTTGCAGATGCTCATAGTCTAAAAACTTTGTTTCCAATGGAGAGATTTCTTTAGTTGCTATTCAGTGGCGTTTTGAGGGTAGTTAACTGTAATCAGTTGCCACATCCCCAAGATCCAACCCTCTTGGTCAGTTTGAGAAGTGAGGATGCTGTATACTTAGCCCAGCATTCTCTGGGAATGTACTCTACCATAGTTAGCATCACAAAGTTAACCTCTTGTTGGTTTACAGAGACAGCAGAAGTATGTGACCCTGTCAATATCAAGCAAATCAGGTACACTAATATCACCCAAGACAAAATAGATACCATGAAAATCAATTATGTACCACCCTTAATCCTAGAGAAAAAAATCAGTGATTACAATGTAACCATTAAGGAATCCAGGTATGGAGTTATAGCTAATATGTACTAAATGTGACAACTCTATCTTTGCTAATGATGAAAAATAATTCAATGGTAATTTTAGAGTTAAATATCAAAAGATTAACAAAGCCCATGGTTATACTATTAATGATATAGAATTTGGAGTGGAAAAATGCAAGAGAGAAACTTTGAAACCTTAAGCTCTATAATATAAGGAGAGAAAAACATTCCAAAGAATCTTCCTGGGGAGTATAAGGACATCAATAGAATTAGGTAAATATGGTACCAAAAAAACTAGCAATAGAAAGAAGATAACAGAAAAAGAGAAGTGAAAAAATATATAGGGGTAAAAAAAGGAGAGAAATACTTAAGAGGAGAAAACTTAAAAGGGAGAAGAGGAAAAACTACTGTGGTGCATTGACGACTGATGGTCAACTTATAACACCAAGCTGAACTGAACCAGTGTGGTGCTGGGTGTGGGAGGCCCACCTGAGTATTGTTGCCAGTATTATAAGAGGTAGAACTAGAGAAGAAGTTTAGAAGCTATTGGGAAGCTGCTAGGGAGCTGCTGGTTCTCTTGGGCTTTTCTGCTGGAGGACCTTGTCATGCTGGCTTTCCTGGTGAACTTGTCTGTTCTTGTGGGAGGAGGAGCTTGGGACCTTGTTGCTAAGGATGACTGCAGTTCATTTTGGGGGAGCTCTGATCCTTCACTTTGAGCATCACTTCTTGGCTCCAGAGAGGAATACGTTGCACTGCTCAGTCTCTGGAGAAGCTTGTTGCCTTGGCTTTCCTGATAGGAGCACAGCTTTCTTCACTGGAGGACTTCAGGACCTCACTGTTGCCGAGGATAGCTATAGTATTTTTCAGGGGAGCTCTAGTTCTTACTTTGAGCATCGCTTCCTGGCTCCAGTTCAGATCCCTCAGCCTGCTAGGACAGATCTTTCATCAAGATGGCACAGACTTTCTGTGGAAATCACTGACGTTTGGGCCTTTCCAGCACAGGTCCATGAAACAGGCCTTCATGAGATATTGTCGTGGGCTCTTGACCTCCACTGGACTCAGGTGAGGCATTGTTATGGGCTCAAGATCTTCAGCCAGACTCATGCTGGACATTACTGTGGGATCCGGGCCGTTAGCTGAATCCTTTGGTCTAGTGTGTGGACAGATTTCCTGAACTCTCCTTGTATATAATTCTTTGGGTGACTGTTATAAATAATCTTATAAAATGTGTCCTGTACTGTATTGTTCCCCTTGCAAAACACTAAACTACAGCAAATAGAAAAGAGAAACAGAAAAAATGACTAGAAGTAAGGCAAGGACAATGAGAGGAAGGAAGAAAAGGAGACAAAGAAGGAAAGAGGGAAGAAGAAAGAGAAAAAGAAAGATCAAACAAGAAACTCCCACTGAAAACAATGTTTATAGCAAGAAACACTCAAAGCAAACAAAGGTAAAAAACAACCCAACCAAAAGAACAACAATAAAAAAAGAATTTCTCTGTCATTCCAACTGTGTGGCCATCTTCCAGGGAAGTCCTGGCAGAGTATGTAATTCAGGGCTTGTCCCACTTTTGTTTTTTTGTTGGTAAAGAAGATGATCAAAGCCCAGCTCTGCAACACACAGAGTCATCAGCACTCAGGTAAGCAGGACCAGAGTGGGAGCTCTGCTACAGGGCTTTCCAATTCCTGGAGACTCAGGCTGAACCTGGCCTGTAGGTGTTGGGGTGGGGCCTGGGTCACTTAGTTTAAAACACTCTGGGTGTTTGTTGCCTACCCGACTATGGCTCTCTAACCTTGGATGTCTCCTTTGGCTGATTCTCATCCAATCACTGTGGGAGTATGAGGCTGAGAGCCAAGATAAAAAGCCAACCCATGGCTCTTCCGAGGTGAGGCCTGGTCGGCTGCCTCCCTGGTTGGACATCTAAGCAGTCATTTCAGGGAATATGGCGTGGAGTTGCTCACCAGCTGTGGCAGCTCACAGCATCTGCTGGTCTGTTGCCCTGCTGCATTTCTCTCTGAGGCCTTTGGGAAACCCCTGCTTTCACTGTGTGTCTTGTAAACTTAGCCCTTCTTTCTCATAAACCGTAAGCCACGAGCTGGGGAGAAAGTGAAGATTGCCCCCTTCTGCATTATATTCTGTCTCTTCAGTCAGAGTATTGGAGGCTACAATTTCCCCATCAGATTCTTCCTGAATCCCAGGACTCCACTTCTCTCCTTTTCTGTCTGAGGTTACCGTTTTCCAGTGTCTGGATTCTGAATTCCGGAAAGGCTGATGTATTGCTGCTGCCATTTTCCCAGAAGTCTAAGTGACTACTTCCTCCACCTCAGCCCTACTACATAATATTTTCATCTCCAACCAGCACCACCAGCTGGGAGCCAAGCCTTCAACGTGTGAGGCTATGGGAGATATTCCAGATCCAAATTCTAACGTGGACTGCAGAGGAGAGAATCATCCTTTATATTTCACCTTTGAGAGCTTCACTTTGTTATGTGTTGGGGTAGATTTGGAAGAGTTAAACCTGATGGGTGAACTTTGACCTTTCTGTGCACGGACTAAATAAAGGGCACCTGTACCTTTGATTTTGGTTTGGATTTTGCTGAGTGCATTGTTTTCAACTCAAGTATTCCCGTTTGATTCATTTCCTTCCGTCTCTGTTAAATTTTTTTTTATCTGTTTGAGACAGGGTTTCGCTATGCAGTTCAGGCTGGGCTTGAGCTCACTTTGTAGCCCAGGCTGGTCTCGAACTCGCATCAATCCTCCTGCCTCAGCCTTCCAAGTGCTGGGATTACAGGTGTGAGCCACCACACCTGGCTGTTCTATTAAAGTATTGAAGCATTTCTTTGTTCCTGAAGCTCTAGTTTTTCTAAAGCATCCCTTCTAAATTCTTCATACCAGAGTTTTTTTCCCACTGGTTACTATTTGGTCAGTTTCTGACACTATTTTAACTGTTAGATGAGGTACCAACCTAGTGCCTGGGATCATGGGGCTATGCCTGATATCAGGTTTCAATAGAAACTAAGGCCTTGATTTAATTTCTTCTCCCTCCCTGGAGCAGAAGGCATCTCTCTCTAAGCTGCTTTGATGCAGGCAAGTCTGTCCTTCTACCTTCTTTATGCATGGTGTCTCTTATTGTACTAAAACCAAGCACTATCATCTCTCTCCTACTTTCTTTAGCTCTTGTGAAGGTAGTTTGTTCTTGAATGGCTGATGAAATTGGTGTGTCCATGGGGAGAGCCACCATCTTTGATGCCATTTTACTTAGCCTAAAGGTATAGTTTAGTACAGAAAGAACGTGATTGATGTGATTTTTGCCATAACAGAATGTCTCTACCTCCATAACTATGAGCTAAATAAATCTCTTCCTTATTAATTTTCCAATCTCTGGTATTTTGTTATAACAACAGAAAGTGGACTACGACAATGTATTTGCTTATGTCCTTTTGACACAGGAGTACAAGTCAGGGTCGATGTTATATGGCCCCATTATCTGTAAAAAGTAAGCCATGCAGGATGCCAGCCTAAGGAAAACTGCCAGAAAGGAAAATTCTGTTTCATCTTTGTGCTTGTTAGAAGGCAGGTTGACCTGATTCAGGACTTACACTCACCCTGAGAAGTGGAAAATTTGTATAAATAGCTAAGGATTGAAAAGAAGGAACTTGGAGGAGGATGCCAAGAAGAGTTGAAGAAATTATGTGTGTAATCCTGAATTGATCTAGGCTTGAACATAAGTAAGTGGTTTCTCATCAAAGATTCCCTCCCAGGACCTTGATGGGAGAAGCAGGTAATGGACATGAGCTTACTCTGGTCATCACACTCGTAGCTGTCAGTAAGACTTCTTCCTTTTCTTGCCCAGTAGTTGCTAAAGGAGGTTAATTAATACAGCAGCAATCATGGTAGAGGTTATGCATGGGCTTAGCAGCCTAAATTCCTCCCCAAAGCCATTTGAATACCACTGTGCCAGCAACAGAATACTTTGTCCTTTTTGCTGTTGCCATGGAGTGCCAGTTAATCATTTGGTAACTAATCGTTTTATGGTGAGAAGAGGTCAGTATTTGTTTTCTCTGAGAGAATCAATTACTGATTTGTATTTTCCTTTTTTTTTGGTCTAATATGCCTCAGCAAACATTGCTATGGAATTATTGAATTCTTTACTTACTGCTATCAAATACTGCACAGCACTGCTTCCAACCAAGGGATTTATTTCCAAGAAAAGAGGCAATAGGAACATACAGTATTATTGCCTAATTTTTCAGATAGCAGATCTTAAATTTGGCCTGTGGGATCACACAATTTTTTTACTAGATGATGTGACCTTACAAGATGGTATGCTGATGATAGGATGTAACATATTACTTGGAACAGAAATCAATACTGACGTCATCTGTCATGCCCTAAACGTCTCAGCTGGCTACTTGAGGGTTTTCATAATTCTAAATTAAGCCTTGCAAAGCAGAAGAGGCTTTTGTTATATTGTCTGAGATGATCAATTCTGACTCTCAAGGTAAAATAGCATAGATACCCCAGTAAGGTGAAATGTGGGTACATTGTTAGCTGCAGGTTCTACCATTCAATGAGATAAAGGGTATCTCAGTCCCTTGGATTATCTAGGATTCAAACCCTTCATATCTTTGCCAACCAATTAACTCTGGTATGCTTTGAAGGGAAGAACAATCTAGAATCAGTGACAAGAATGGGGGAAAGTCAAAGGCCTTGGGACTGTTGAGGTGACATCAGTAATTTATGGAGTTATTATCCATCTGTGGTGGCAATTACCAATTTTCCACCCACCACTGGACGTATAATGCTTGATGGTGCAATTTACCTTTTTTGTCCAAATGATATAGAAAAGTGAGGGGTAGAACATAAACGGGTGGCAGTAAACCAGGTTTACTGCATGTTGGGAAAAGGATGAGCTAATCGCACATTTTCATATATGTAAATATTGCTGTCCTAAGTGCTCTTAGATATGGATGCACAAGAAATATATGTGAGGATAGAAAGTAACAGATACACTGAAGAGGATCGCCGTTATGTTAATCTGTTTCAAGTTCCTTTAGCTAAAGCTAATGCGGGTATCCAAATATAGAGGAGTGGTGGGTGACGCTTGATTGGCAACTTGTTGATGTGGTATTTATAGAACATCCAGAGGGAGATGATAAATTCAAAGCTGTATCCACATAGCTGAAATTCAGGGAAGAGTTTAGGGTGGTGACAGCTACTGAAAATTCTGTGTGTAAATACATATGCATTTGAGTGGATGAAATCTGTCAAAGAGTCTGAGTGAACCAAGGGGAACAGAATGCAGTGGAGAATTGAAAATGCAAAGCTGAGATTAATGTAAGTGGACAAGGAAAGTTGTGCACAAAAGCAGGAGTGCAAGCTTCAGAGGATGCCATAGGAAGAGAGAGGGAAATGCTTCAAAAGAGGAGGAGAAAAGACGGTAAAGTCTAAAGAGAAAGGGAATGAGGGGACACGGTATCCTAGGAGAAGGTGCTGGGTAGAAGGAAAGGGGGATGCACCTGGCATTAAGTAGTGGGAAAACAAGGCTGTTCTCACAAGCAGTGAGAAGAGGAAAAGTACCAGGTTAGTGACCTAAGGAGTTAGGGTAGAAGAAAGGTGCATGAGGGTTGTGATGCGCCTTGTATCTCTTAATTTGGAGATTTTGTTTCTTTTTTTTATCCTCCCCACTACTTAGGGTTGAAGCCAGGGCTGTTACACGGAGCTACATTCCTTTTTTATGCTTGAAATTGACACAGACTCTCAGAAAGTTGCAAAGGCTGGACTTGAATTTGTGAACCTTCTGCCTCCACCTTCCAGGGTGCACAAATTATAGCTGTCCACCACCCTGCGCAGCTGACTTGCAGAATTCTTACTGCTTGAAAAGAAATACATATGCTCCACAATTGCTTTTGAAGTTGTATTTATTTTCCAGGGCCAGCCAACAAGAGAAATAAATGTTGCATTACACGCATTCATGCTGAGTGAGATTGTTCTTCCTCTTTTGGCATTCTTCCTACTCTTTCATGACTTTTTCTCTTCACTCATAAAAATAAATACAACTACAGAGGTGGGGTGAGAATCAGCGGGTGGCTGAGGGTTGGGAATTCTGGCACAGGTCAGCACAGGAGCAGGTGGTGGTGTGCCTGTATCTGTAAGACAGTGTGCTGCCATCCGGACAATCCAGGGCAATGTCTCTGTACTCGTAGTTTTCTTCTCGGCAGCAAAGACATGAGTTTTCCAACTGAAAGATATCATAATTGTACCTAAAAAAAAAACCAAAATTCAGTCGTGAACATGTCTGAAATGGCTTTAACATAAATTGCCATCAATATTTTCATGCTAATGAACTGTTTAAGCGACTTAAGCTTCTATGTAGTGTAGTCTTTTCCCAGACCTTGCACCTCAGCCCTGCAAATCTCTGGTGCATGTCAATGATAATTGATATATAAGGCCCCAAGAATCAGAAGTCAAAAACGAAGATGCATAATTTTATAAGTGGGATATTATGTTGCATAACATAAACAAGATAGATTTCTAAACATCCTATACACTGCCAAAATGTTTTCTCTATCATTCTATCTGTAAAATGGTACATAAAGGGGAAATGTACACTTCTAAATTTCAAGTTGAAACATAACTTGAGAAATATACTGGCTTAAGTACTCACTGTAGTTTCTGCAAAAAGATGCGTACTTTTGCCACCAGTATGATAGAGGTGTTTATAAACTACCTCAGAATGACTCCTCATTATCTATAATGTTTGTTTGAATGCCCAGGTCTTCATTTAGGTATTTGTTTCATGAGGTCTTAATGATCAGACAGTAATGTTCTTTTTTTTTTTTTTTTTGGCGGTACTGGGGATTGAACTCAGGACCCTGCGCTTGCTAGGCAGGCACTTATTCCACTGAGCTGTATCCCCAGCCCCCAGTAATGTTCTTATATAAAAATTTCTCTATGTAAGTTTTAAAAGTTAATTTCTTCCACAAGTTTACAAAGTACATGCATATGGCACAATCACAGAAAAACTCACCGGATGGTGTTTTTACATTCCCCTACACATCTTGCCATCTCCACTTTTTTCTTGCAGTTGTTGTGGTTCACAGTCACATTCACAGGGGCAGATCTGCAATTCGTGTTACCTGCAGCCAAGTGGGTAACAGAGGCACACATGAGACTTACATGTTCACAAATGCTAAGCTCCCTTTGTCTTAGCCATAGGAAATAATGGTCTCAAGTATTCATGTTAATAAGGTATTAACTATTTCAGCACCCCGGACTAGGCAGCTGGTTAACAGATGAATTTTACCTGATTATTACTATTATCATTATAGGTGAGAGAAGAGGAACTAAGTAGAGGGAATGGGGTGGGGTAAGGAGGGACATGGATTAGTTTTGACCAGCATTTTCTCACTGCTGATAACCTGCCTGCAGGCTCACAATGCAACTTCATGTTAGGAGAGCCAGGCAATCTTTTTCTAAGATTATTTCCCCTTATAAACATAACTGGTTTATACGGGACAGAATGCAGCAACCAAGAATATGTAACTAAAATAAGTAACTATCAATTGGTAATGTAACATTTACCTTAGATTACCTGTTAAAAATATAGGAAACTTTCTGTTAATGATCTGACATTTTGTTTGAAAGAGATGCTAAATTTTTATCAACAGCTTACATTTCTCTAAAGGTGCAGGTTAACTTACATTTATAGCAACACTTGTTTGCATCATAGGTTCTTTCTTTCTGTAAAGAGAAAGAAATAAGAAAATGTCTTATATTTTTCTGTAAACATAGGATGAGAAATGGGGAGATGGAAGGCAGGAAAATTGTGCTGTCAGATCTGCAGCAGACACAGAAAGGAGGAAGTTGTGTTCAATGATAAAAATAAAACTTAAAATTTAGACACAAATTTCCAACACTAGTTAGGCAAAGAAAACAATGTTTAATCCGAATTCTTTTAAAAGAATGTGCAAAAAATAAATACAGATTGTTCTCATTTTAAATAAAAAATATTTTAACAATCAATGATACTAGAGATTTCTCAAAATCACAATCTGTACCTTAGGCTTTGTTATAATTCAAACCTACCAATATCTCAAAGTGAAAACCCCATGAAATATTAAAATCCAGTGTTAGAGGTATAAAACTTGACACTATATTGTATACTGTAACTTCAGAAGAAATGATAATTTGAAGTGAAGCTTTCATTAATTGAATTGAGTCTCTAATACAAAAAAAAACCACTATCATATTTGGAGGCATAAAAGTTAAAGTAATTGAAGTTTAAAGAAATATATGAACAGTACACGCGTGATTATGAATATCTGTCTTTTTATAAAAATGATAAAATGTTGGGTTTCATTTGTTTCTAAAAAAGCAAAAGGTTTTATACAACAACCTACTCTTATAATACCACTAAAGTTTTATAGAGTCTACAAGGTGAGTCTTTCTTGATAGGAAAAATATATGCACTTAGGAAAAGGTAGATGTTCTTGGAATCCTTTGGCTCCTAATGTGATAAATGAAAGAACTGTGTTACCAATGAGGTTTAAGTCTATTGTTCAGGTGCAAATATTTCCAACCGAGAAAGGAAACACGTTGGGTTTGTTTAACAAGAAGTGGTCTTGCTGTTGAATAGCTAGGAAGATGACTTACTTCTGCACACCAGGTCTGCTTTGGGCAGTTTTGGACGACGGCAACCAAGCCAGTGTCACTGCAGGAGTAGGAGACACACGGGTTGCTAGGGTCATCGAATGAAGCACCAATCTGGATGGTAAAAAGGGAGAAACTATTTGTCTCGATTTCTCTTTGAGATTGACAATTAAGAAAAAAGAAATCCAATTAGTGCCTGTCCAGTGATTCTTTCTGACATGAAGTTAATACTAAGAATAAAGATAATTTGAAAGTCTTTTATTTCCAGGAACAAATTGAAATTCTTTAGGGCGGGCACAGCATAGAATATGTCAAGATTCTCTCTCTTCAAAATAAAATTCACTAAAGTGACTCTATTTCCAAGAATTGTTAAGGAGAGATTATTTTACGGTGAGCAAGGCATTCAGCATTTGAGAGGCTCTGAGTTTAAGGGAAAGAAATAAGGTGTTTAAGTTGGAAATGTTCAGAATGGGTTTATCAGATTAGAACAAATGATCTGTCTCCTACAGTGTCTTCTATTTTGCTTGTGCTCCTATATATTTAAAATTCTTTTTTTTTTTTTTTTTTTGGCGGTACTGGGGATCAAACTCAGGACCCTGCGCTTGCTAGGCAGGCGCTTATTCCACTGAGCTATACCCCCAGCCCTATACTTAAAATTCTTTAGATTGCCTTACAAGTAGCTGACATTCAGTGTTCAAATCAGTTTGAAAAACTGTTCATCTCAATAGCTCAGACCACAAAGTGAACTTTCTTAGTAAATAGTAAATTAAAGTTTTACTTTTTTAACTGCTCTGTATCTATATAATTATTGGAACTTTTTTCTTTTCTTTAAACACCATGATATTTTGTTTCTGAAAGTAATCCAAGGTTCTCAGGTCAGATCAACTAAAAATTAAGAAGCGCAGGTAGAAATTTGAATGTAGTAAATGTGTTTTATAACTAAAACTATCATAGGCTGCTTTACAAATTCCCTAACCTACCACATATATTTTTTAGATTTTTAATATTTAGTATCGCAGATCAAGTATATTAATATCAATTTGAGAGTCATGATTTTTATGGCTTTCTGATATTTTTTCCAAAAAGTTGAATTACTGTCTAAAATGTCACATCAGTTATCAAAATCCAGTCCTTGCTGTCCTTGTGTTACTAGAATCCACATGGTGGGGTTCTAGTCCTTTGGGTTTTCTTATTTGATCTCTGACAGTTTGGCCATCTGATCTTTCTGGCTATAATTATAATTCAAGTCTGTTCATTGATTTGAATGTTACAAACTATGTCTTCTCCATCTGGCAAGACCCACGGGGAATTTTGTTCAGAAACTCCACTGCTGGGTAGTTAATGATCAAGGGTATTTTTGCCTGTTGAAAAGAAACATGGTGAGTGTTACATTTGATGGTCCTTTGAAAAATGAACATGAAAAATGGAGAAACTATTCTACCATTACTGATGCTTTTGGATTTTTTTCATATTATAAGCCAAAAGACCCATGGTGTAGCTTAACATTGCATTTATTCATAGGATTATATTAGTAAAAACATTTTAGACAAGAAAGGGCCTTACCTCATAGTCATTATTATTATATAAACATGTTCTTGGTTCTGAAAAAGAAATATACATTTTTATTCTAAAATAAATTTTTTATGAAACTGAAATTATAGATGACATCCTACTTATCAATCTATTAGGTTTCTCTTCATAATAATATAATATCTATTTAATCTATTAATTATGTTGGGTTTCCTTCATTCCAAAGTTGCTAAGTTTTAAGAGGAAGAATAGTAAGTATTGTTTATAACACATAATAGCCTCACAAGTGTCTCTTGAATATGTAAATAAGTAAACAATGCACAGATCAAATTCAAATACTCTACTACGAATACACACCACAGCGTCCAATTTCACAGCAGGTGTCATTAGATTTAAACACGACAAGCTTTTCTCCAGTTTTGCATGTGGGTGGAGAAGGACATTCCTTAGGTTGACAGTCCACAGCCTTTGCGTCAGTACAGGTACACTGATGGCAGTTGGAAGTCCAACTGTCTCCAGGCTACACACACAAACCAAAGTTAGACTTCCATTCACGTGCAGGAATGAAAGCAAATTTGGATTATAGTGGAGCAAAACTGCATACTTACAGATTTCTCTTCTCCCAGTGGACCATGACAAACTGTTAATGTGAAATGGCAAATGCTAATTAAATTTGGCAAAATGCAACCATCTGTTATTTATAGATAACCAGCAGGTGGCCAGTACTGTAACTGGTACCAGGATTTTAGAGTCACAGAATTATGGAAGATTAAACAATGCCTGCAGGTGGATAAATCACATCTACCTATTTCAAGCAGACTGTCCCTAAGAAGCGTGTGTATCTTATTCTTATAAATCCAAGCAGAGGGTAATTCCTGATTTCACCTGGCAGTGCCCCATCAATCTTATGGCTACTGTTTGACTTACTGTTTTATAGTCTTATTTATGCTTCTACAATTCTATGAAGTCACAGAACTTTGTAATTACCAGACACAAAGGCCCCTTTCAGTTTAAATTCTTTGCCATAGGGGATGTTTTTAACTCTCACCTTCATGAAAATGTTCTCCCTCCCTTAGATTTATCTGGGGGAGACTCCTGCCTTTTTATCTCTATTCTTTCTCCGTGGCCTTTGTCTCCACAATGTTCACTGTAAAATTAGGCGCTGGGTCTCCAATTTCTGGCTCCAGCTCAGTTACTTCTCTCCTGAGCTGTGGAATAACCCAGTTCTCTCCCCACCTCACAGACAGCATCCCAACAGCTCCATGGCAACCTCAGGCTCAGACTGCACAAAAGAGACTGTGCCCTCTTACCACAAAGCCTGCTTTATCTTTTGCCCTAGCTTTTTCTTAAGACCCACATTTATCATTTCAATAATTTCAGCTTGAAACTTAGGAGCCAATTTGATTCTTTCCCTTCCATCATTGGTCATCCATTCTACTGCCAAAACCTCTACCTCTCTTTTTCTTTTAATCCTCCGTTCTTTATCTTACTTGCTACATCACGACGCCAACACCTTATTATCATTTATAATTCTAAGCCGGCTGAGATCCCTTCTTGATCTAATCAATTCCTTGTGCCATAGGTAAAGTAATTTTCCTAATGTCTAAGCCTTAGTGCTGCTTCAATTAAAAACTTTTGGTGGAATCATATCGTCTTCTAAAAAACCCATTTTATTCCAGTTTCCAAGGTCTCCCATATCGTGAATCACCTCTACTTTTTAGCTTTTTCTCGTTTCTATCAACTTACAATCTACATATTGTTCTCAAATTCCAATCCTATAAAGTAATCCCTCAAAAATATACAATATATATGACATAATATGCATTCCTTATATAATACAAATCTCAATGTTTTCTGTGAAGTTCATTACATGAAAATCATCTTTTTCATTGAAAAATATTTCTTTTCTTACTGAATACTAAGATTAGAGAAATTTCTTTAGAATTTTTTCCTATTTTCTATAAAATATCACATTATTTTCAGATAGTGGAAGTTTGTTTTATAAAATAACTCTGGCTAAACTGAATTTTTCTTGCTACACTTTAACCCTTTAAAAAGTCACAATGGTCTACTTTTTCAAATGTTCACTCTCCAGTGACAAAATTTGGTCAAGATGTATATGATGACATCAGTGAGTAAATCTAAGTAACAAGGCATACTTGGTCAGTTTGGCTGCTTCCTTTGTGAGCGTGAAAATATTACTCATTTCTTTGGTGAATAAAAACTGTATTTATCCACTTCAACTTACAGCATGTTCATGGCTAGTGCTTTACTGGCATGGCGAATGAAATTTGACTCATGAAGTACTATAGGAGAATGATGGCATTAATGGAGGTATTCTTACCTGGAGCTGGTGGAAGTGTTGCTGGACAGCCTGCAGAGAAACAGAAAACTCGTGTCTCCGCAGTTGTTGGAGTTATGATGGGGAAAGTATAATCACCTGATTCAGTGTTCTATTGCTGAAAAATGGCTACAGAGCTAGTCTTATAGTCATAGTCCCACCTACCTCCTCTTTCTTTTCCGCATGGCAATTGAGAACCCACCACTACAAAGCAGATCCTTGCGCCTCACTTTCTTTGAGACAGGGTCTCGCTACGCAGTTCAGACTGGCCTTGAGCTCTCTTTGTAGCCTAGGCTAGTCTTGAACTCACAATAATCCTCCTGCTTCAGCCTCCTGAGTGCTAGGATTACAGGCATGTGCCACCACGCCCAGCTGCACCTCCCTTTTTAATGTGAGACAAATACAAAAGTTAAAAGTAAAAAATATCAAAAGAAATTTCTTCTCAAAATTTCTTTAAAAAGAGTTCTCATACATACAGCAACAAAATAGCGAGAAAAGGATCATTCAGATTTAGGAAATAAAATTATGATGACCTATTTTAATCCTTTAAGAACTTTTGTTCACTTTGTAGCTTCTTGTAAACTACTTCATTCTATCTCTGTCCCTGCCAAATGCTTTAAACCGGTCATATGTATGCTTTTGGGCATTGACACATCACAGACTTTGGACAACTCAATAGTTTACACACAAATCTCAAATTCTATTTCAAAACTGCTAAAAATAAAATTATTTGTAGTCATCCTCCCCCAAAGGCTGATCTTGGAGCACCAGAATACTTGCAAAGAACTTGAAATTTCTTTATGTCTCAGCAAATTGACTCCAACAACTAATTTTTCCCCCCAGAAAGAATTGAGTTAAAGATGTGAGAGCTCGGGGTTGCCTGTCTCTGTGTGTTTGCAGTGGTAGCCTAAAGTAAATTGTAGTACTCAGTATGCATGCTTCACAACTTAGTAGAAATGAGCAAGGAAACTCATCAATCAAACATAAGTATATGAAAATGTCTTCCCTGACCAGAACTGGAAGTTCATTAAATGTATTTGTAAGAGTGCCCATAAAGAACAAGCTCTTCATTTCCACATTATAGTCTCTCAAAGCCATGATCAGATCAGTCTCGATAAAATTCTGAATGAGATTTCAATTATACTAAGGTTATAGAGTCTTATTCAATGTTGGACTTAAAATACTCCATAAACTCTGCACATTCATTGCCAACATTTGGTTGGCTCCTGAACCCCTCATTGCTGTGCTCCCCTCTGTGCTCTCCTGCTATTGTCCTCCCATCCCTCTTCCCTAAGCTGAACTCCTCAGGCCAGGCCAAAGCCTCGCTCATCATCACAGATGCTGTGCTGCCAGCTTCATCCATTTGTGGTCCAGTTCCCAAAACTTCTCTGGGTCTTGGGTAAGCAGTGACTGCAGCAGAGGGACAAGTGGGTTAAATCCGGAGAAGCCACCCTGTCTCCTGAGAGACGGCAAGTGAAGTTCCTTTATTCCCTTTTGACTTGCCTGTGGTAGTAATGCCAGGAGTAGGGGTTGTTTCCGGTGTTTCCTTGGAAGTATCTAAAGAAAGCAAGGGAACAATAATGCACCTTTTGAAGGACTGTGTCCCTAGGGCATCTCCGCATGGAACTAATACTAGTTCCGGCCTCTTCACTGAAACATGGTGAGGTTTCTAGTGACTCCCTGATCACAGAGGTGAGTATGTGTATGACTTCCACTTCTGGAACCTCCTTAAGTGACAAGAGGTGTTCTTGAAACTCGCTTCCTAAAGCTTGGCTTCCTAGGACTGTTATAGTTTCTGTCCTTCCAAACTAATACCTGTGTGTGAGAAAATATCTGAGTTGATCAAGATGTCTTCATGTTCTCCTCGACTTGCCTAACTTCTAAGCAGCTTTTTCCTAGCTACAAGTCCCTGGTTTCCCTTTTCTTACATCATTTACTTTAGAAAACTTGTAATTATGCAATGTTTCCTCTACCACTTTAAGATGTAAATCTCCCAGTTTCTTGCCAGTCGGTGTAACTCAGGCATATCTTTCTCAAGGATCTAGGAACCACCCCTTCAAAATGCGATTATGAAGACAGAGAGACCCTCAGTGTCTTGGTCCCTGTGGGAGACTAGGGGCCTAACTTTGACCAGATTAAAGGCGAATCAGCCAACAGATGGTCTAAACTAATCCATCCTCTGCCCAGGGGGCCTCCAGTGTTTTCCAGGAGTTCACTACAGCACTGTTTGGTTCAGCAGGGCTGATGTCTTGCCTCTGCCTTGTAAAGGCTGTGATCTCTATTGCAATAACCTTCAATAAAGGCTTCTTTCCCTGTTTAGATCTGTTTGGTGAAATTTTCCTTTTACAGTTGGAGTTTTGATACTCATTCATAGTGAGACACAGTGGTTCTCTGATACCCTGGTGTTAAAGAGAGAAGCATGTTGAGGCTTCTCTGTGCACCCCTGCTGTGTCTGCGTGATCACGATGAGCGTCCCCGTGCCTAGCGAGGTTATCCTGGGGCAGAGGCCACAGGGACACACGGGACTAAGCACTCCCCAGGCCTCGGGCCACTACCCCTCGTGTGGCTAGCTGCTGCTGGCATCTCGGGCACTCGGCCTCCAGTGGGCCCCAAGGGGCTGTGGCTGTGGATGTGGGTCAAGGTGAGTGTGGGGGTGGGCCATGGGGGTGCCGTAGGAAAACTCTCATCACAAGGACGGTCCCAATGCGGACAGCAGCAAAAAGGCATGGGGACACCGCCCTGCGCTGGGCCACTTCACTAAGGCTCTCCAGCAGGTTGGGGAGAGCACCAAGTGGCGCGACTTGCCGGAGCTCTGTGTGTGCTGACTCCCCTTCCAAGCTATGCACAGGTAATTGCCCCTGTCTCTGTAAGAGGCCATGGGGGCATCTGCCTACACTTTGCCTCAGTCCTGGCCAGCCAAGGTGGATGAGGCCTTGCTCTGTGGAGGGGGGATCTAAGGGTGCCCCCGACTGCTGAGGTCACCAAGATCACAGATGCAGCGGGATGCCCAATGAGACCGGGCAGCTCCGGCTCTCTAGGGATGGCTCGACACTTTGGCTTGGGTGACGGGCCGGCCCGCACAGCCTCCAGAAGACTGACTGGGCTCCGAGCAGAAGCCCTGACTGCAAGTCCACTGCACTCGCCTCTTGGAAAGGCACCAGGGGCCAGCTGCGCAAAGCGGCCTCAAGAGGACTGCGGCTCTCATCACCCAGGCTACACGGTACTGCCTGCCTGTCTGCCTGCCTCCCTGCCTGCCTGCCTGCCTGCCTGCCTGGCGGCCTGCCTTGGCGGGCCAGGCCGCTGCCATGCATCAGCTCCCTGTCTTCTTACAGCCTGCTGTGCCTGGAGTCCCGCTGCTCTTTGTCTGTTCGCCCTGTCCAGTGGTGCCCAATCAATATGTCCCTCGCTGTCC
>PVLD010027816.1:0-20240 GCA_004027595.1 Dinomys branickii
GATTTCTCAGCAAACTAGGTCTAGAGGTTCCATTCAAACCAGCTATTCCTCTTCTGGGTATTTTCCCAGAAGATCTAAAAACATCATATCACTCTGATATATGTGCACCCATGTTTATAGCAGCACAATTTGTAATAGCTAAAATGTGGAAGCAACCCAAGTGCCCATCCACAGAAGACTGGATTAAAAAATTGTGGCAGTTCTATATAATGGAATATTATTCAGCTATAAAGAAAGACAGTTTTGGGGACTTTGTAGGCAAATGGACAAAACTGGAGTCCATACTCATAAGTGAAATAAATCAGCGATACATGTGCAGGCAACGTATTGTATCACTGGTGTAAGAACCCAAGGGTGGGAATATAAACTAAGAGACATGAAGGAAACCTGTTCAAAAACAAAGAATAGATGGGACGAAGGAAAGGAGAAAAGAAAAAGACAAAAATGTATGTATGTATATATGAATATACATATATGCAGGAGGGCTAACATGGTTCTACTATTGTATTATATCACTTAATGCTAAGCAATAATCGATGACGAGTTGTTTCATCAATCTTGTATGTCTGTATGTGTTATCCAGAACACACACTTCGAAGATATCAATATGTAAAGCTGCAACTATTGGTGTTTTTTTGTTGTTGTTGTTGTTGCTGTTGTTGTTGTTAGCCTGTTTTGGTT
This sequence comes from Dinomys branickii, assembly GCA_004027595.1. Taxonomy (NCBI): domain Eukaryota; kingdom Metazoa; phylum Chordata; class Mammalia; order Rodentia; family Dinomyidae; genus Dinomys; species Dinomys branickii. The sequence goes on from PVLD010027816.1 coordinate 682, forward strand.
TTTGTCTTTGGATTTTTGGTTTTTGTGTTTTTTCTGTTGTTGAGAGGATTAATTGTCTGACTAAATTTGCATGTCTGTATATGGGTTCATATATTTACACTTCAAAGATATCAATGGATAAAGCAATAACCACTGTTGAGACCATGTCACCTTGTCTGTAGATTCGTTGTGATTGTGCTATTTTTTATGCTAATTGGTGTCTGTTTGTCAATATGTTTTTGTACTTTTATTTTTTTTAAATAAGAAAAAAAAATACCCAGTGCAAATCTCCTATGGGAATTTGTTGCTATCTAGATAGTCTGTACATCATTCCCTGGACTTCCATGCTCCACCAGTAAAAATGTGTTGATGCCAATGTTTTCTTTCTTGAAACATTGGGGTTCGGGACCATAGGTATAAATACATTTGGAAAAATTTTAAAAGATACATACCCACTCATCTCAATCTGGTATGTGAATTGGGGTGGTAATGTCAGAAAGGTAACATTATCATTTCCTAAAGCATCACAACCCTAATTCATCCTGGACAAAATTTTGGGACTCTACTTCCATAATGCAGGCAGTGAATGGCAAAAACCTTAAAATTCGGCTTATAACCCCACTTCCTATTATTGATGCCCAGCCTACCCTCCCAACATTCCACAACCACAGATCATCTCCCTCATTCCTCAGTTCCTCTCACATGCCTACAACACTCACATTAGTTATACCTCACAGAATGCTGCCCTGTGTTCCTTGGGGACAAGATCTATACATGGTGGCCCCTATGAACTGGAATACTTGCCGCCTCTCTTTTCCAAGCAGTCCAGCCATAGTAGGCCTTCTATTTATTCACAACTCTCAACAATGGCCAGCTAATCTTACTTGTCTAATTTCTCACATTAAAACTCCTCTCTACAGCTGGAAGCCCTCTCCAACTGTGATCATTACATCTCACACATAGGAAATATGGCAGTCTGCCCACTCAGAGGATGGTTTATAGGATGTAGAAAAGGAGTATATACTTACCTCCCTCCTCAGTGGACAGGATCATTTATGTTAGTTTTTCCGGACCCAGCTTTAAGGATAAACTCTCAAGATTCTGTAGAAGTGTCTCTCCTATCCCAGCCTTAGGACATCCATTTTGCTTGCAAAACAAGAGCTATTCACATTTTGGTTCTTATTGGGGCGAGAATTCCCTCAGTCCTTGGAAGTGGTTTCACAGCAGGGCAAATACCGATGAGCATTCATGCCAGAGAGCATTATCACCAACTCTTCCTCAAATTTCACCAAAAAATAGATGACATAACACCTGCTATTCACTCACTTCAAGACCAAATTAATAGCCTTCCACCAGTTACCCTCCCAAACTGTTGAGCTCTCAATGTCCCACCAGCCAAGAAAGCGGGCACCCCTGAGATGTTGGAAGAAGAATGTGGTTACTTTATCAATGAATCAGAAATCATCACAGACAGGGTAAGGAGCCTTCATAATTGGCTAGTGCGCAAGGGCAAAGAGCTAAAAACATCAGTACTGTTTCTGCTTGCCGTGTCATGGTGGAATGACACATTTTGTTCATGGGCCCCCTTGCTGTTTCTTCTTGTGGGTCTTTCAAGCATGATAATGACCTTTTTACTCATAGCATCCCCCCTTTTAAATTTTTTTCAAGGTTTCTTCAACCGAAGATGCTTGCCTTCCCTAATGAGTTCCTCGAACTGGCTGAGACACCTGACACCAGCTTCTGTATAGGCATGGACTGTCAACCTGTCAATTCTCTCACCCACAAACCGATGTCCCCATTTAAGCAGGAAGAAGTCTGAGAGAGTCATCACCCCTGCTTAACAACCAAAAAGACGGGAAAGGCAGGTTCCTGCCTGCTCTGAGTACATTTTCCTCTTTAACATCCTGCATGTGAAGAAAACCCTCCTAACAGGTCACTAACAGCTCCTCATAGGTCACTGAACCTATGCCTGAAGCTCAGTCCCTGTCAGGGTCCTCAAAAACCCCTAGGCTCCACTTGCTACCTCAGAGGAGCACAGTGTTGCAAGCAGCACTCTCCTCTTTGTGGCAAGAACAAATGTCCTCTTCTCCCTTTTTTTTCTTCTCTGCGGTAAACCTAACAAAAAGTGTGTATTCTGTTCTTGCAAGCAGTAAGCGCTAACAGTGAGAGAGCTCCTTTGAGACTTGTAGTGATGAGGCACTTTTAGAAACAGCCACGTGTTGGTACAGTTGGGAGAACTAAAATTTGCTTCTCTGAACGTAAATAAGTCTAGAATCCTCAAACAGATCCTGCAAAAGTTTTTTTTTCCTCTTTTCAGTTTTCTTAAAATGGAATATCTTTTTCCACTCATTGTGCTCGAGGCAACAGATGACTGGTCTGCTCCATTGTAAACAGGAAGGTTCCTGCACTACCACTGATAGGATGTGCAGACCTGTACCTAGACTGCATGACAGTGTCACACAGCCAGGGCAAAGGGAGCATAAAGATTCATTAAAGGATGTTTTGGTCCAACAAGACCAAGTCCTGGAGCCATGTTTCCCACCACCCGCAGAGTTAATTAGGGCCAATTGAAATCTGGAGTGTCCAGTCATTGAGTGAGTCTACAGTCACAAGGACACCCTGAAATTTTCCAAGGCTTTTCTCTTTCCAGTGTAGGAAAAAGAAGACAAGTTAGTCAACAGTGCAAAGCAAGATTAAATTTTATTTACTGGGAAAAGATAGGGAGGAACACACAGTTAATATGAGAAGTCCAGTCCCCAGAGCTGGGTGAAGCAGAGGAATGGCGGGAGGCCTGTGTTTAGGGGCTTGAGGTAGTGCAACCTCCTTTTGCGGGGACTCTCACTCCCCTGTGTGTCTTGGTCTGTCTCCCTGATAGGAGTTTGATGTCAGTTTGATTTTAACATTGCAACAATTTGGGTGGACAATATTAACAAGGATTTCTTACAGCCTCTAAATAGATTCTCAGGACGCTATAGAGGCTAATATTGCATGAAATTCAAAAAGTCCTATCTCTTTTTTCTGATCTTCAAAAGGAGTTCTTTCTATCCCTACAAGTTATATGATTCACTGGTCCCCAGTATCAGATTGGAAGCACCACAGACTGCCCTGTCTACCTGGGGTTCAGTGTCAACAACCCTGGTCATAGCTTTGGGAAGATAAAGGGTGTTTTAGGCCATATGTGATTTCAGGACTGCCTTGGACATTTGCATGGAGGCCCCAGGGAAGCACACTGCATAGAAACCAGAGAGCAGTAGGCCTCAGGGACCAAGTGTGGCTGTAACACCAACAAGGGCTCACACCCATAGGTCTAACAGAACTTCAGAAGCATGATAGCTAATGAAACCCATTTCCTGAAATTTTAATTATCCTGCATCGTGGAGGTCAGCCAAGATGAGGAATTGCAACGTATTCTCCACAGAGAGGGTGCAGCCGAGGACATCCTCACACATGAGGTTCAGGTGCACCAGGCCATATTGTCTGCACTTGCCAGCAGTTCACGTACCATTCTGCCGAGGTTTAGAGCCTTCCTGGTATAATGAAAGACATCACTGCTTTAATAATTTCAGGTTCCATATCTCTGATTTCAAGTTGATTCTTCCTTCTCTCCTCCATTTCATGTTCAAACATTGCACTAAACACTGGAGAATGAGCTGCCAAGATGGCTTCGTGAGCCTGGAATTCCTGGCCCGCCACACAGAAGCAGCAGTCTGTGAACCAGGAATTCTTCCACAGCTCTCCTAGCTCCTCTGCCAGCCTCATTCAGGAGCCTTCACCATATTTGTGGTGTTCTGGCTGGAAATCTCATAAAAATGGTATTTCACTTTTATCTTGCAGTAGAGGGTGAGCTGGTCATTGCAGAGAAGCCCGTTGGCTACAACCAAAAGGATATCTCCAAGGGTGAATTTCCTGAATCCCCAATCTTTGCCATGCACAAATCTACAAACACTGTGATATGACATTCCTTTGGTTTTTCTCCCCCTCCACATTCACAATGTAAAATTTGAATTTTGCACAAGCTTCCTTCTTTGTACCTCTGGTCAGAAGCAGGTATAGGGCCATGTAATCTTTCCTTTCTTCATTGAGCCCTTTTGGGTATACTGGTAAATGCCATTTCACCTGATCATTAGCTCCAGATGTAAAGCTTGAACTTTGAATGGCTGTATCCATTTTGTGTAGGCCAAACTGAAATTGCTGATGGTCCATAGATCAAGGAATTTCACTACTTGGATGTCTGTAGTGTACTGAGTATTGGCTGTGCACCTCATTGCCATTTCTCAGGGTGGGGAGTCCTTAGACACCAGCAACCCAAAACTGACACATGGTGTTCCAATTCGCAGGGCAAAGATTGCTTTCTTCTCCTATTCGTAGATGTTTCACACCACTCAGCAGCTCTAGACAGGCAAGGTAGTATGGCAGTGAGGAATCAGACAGCCCAATTGAAGAATAGAATTCTTTAGAAATAGATTGACCAAGACTCACTAGTCTATCGGACACTTCTGAATAGTTTCTTGATCACTGAAAGAAATACTTTCCCTACAAAATTTCATTTGCCCTGGATGTGGTGCTTTATCCCTGTGTTCCCATCAATCAGGAGCCTGAGGCAGGACTACAGTAGTGTTGCTCCTCCAAGAACTCAATGTATTTTTGCTAAGTCCTCATAAATCTGGGATTCTGTTTCTTTTATCCCAAAGTAGCCCACTGAAACATCCCTACATACATTCTCAGTGCTCCCTTGAGAAACAAACTCAATGGACAGTAAACAAACCTATAAGATTATACGAAATATACTTACACTGGCTGCCTTGAGAGTCATTTGTGAGAGTATGAAAATAGCTGTCTACATGCTAGAGACACCAAGGACGGAGATGAAATCCTGGAGCCCAGGGTGGAGGTCATTTCAGGAGGCCAAATCGTGCTGGATGCCAGGATAGGAAGTCCAAGTTTCCAGAAAGATCAGCTTCCTGGAGGAAACAGAAGGGACCTTGCTTCTTGCTTTCTCTTTTATACCATTCAGAATATCATCCACACTAGGATAGGTCTTCCCACCCTCTTCTCACAGGTTGTGTCTTCCCACCGTTTTCTGATAGGGTGGCATTCCTGCTCCATTCTGACAGGGTGACTCTTCCCACCCTATTCACATCAAATCAAACTGGGCGTGTCTTCTCAAACTGATGGATGTAGTGCGCTATCAAATGACCTGTCCCTGCTATATACAGAAAATAAAGGGTCTGCTTTGCTACCGCTGAACTTTTGCTCTTATTCATTTTGTTGTTGTTGTTGTTAGATTTTTCAAACAGATTTCTCTATGTATTCCACACTGGCCTTCAACTTCCAATGATCCTTCTGCCTCAGGCTACCGAGTCCCTGGATTACCGGCATGGACACCAGGGCTGGCTCCTCTCCTTGTGAATGTCTCAGGAGGCAGAGTAGGTTTACCTGGTAGAAAAGAATCCTGATGACAAGGCTCTTGGTGAGGTGTGTTTGATTTCACAAGATGTCCACACTGAGTAATGCCATCCTTAGCATCGGGATATATTGTGGCATATGTAGGCTTTCTTTCAGCAGTGCCCTAGAACAGACTAATCGGAATGGATTTATTACCCATGGTAGGTTGTGGATTAAAGTTTCCTTATCTGCATATTTCCGTTTTCTGTCAATGCCTGATTAGGTTGCTACACACTTTAGTTTCTAGAAATACCATTCTATTGAAATAGTGAGCATTTTATTCACTTTTTTCCAACTTTTGTACCTCCCCTTCCCCATATCTAGCTGCAGGAACTACTTTTTTCAGTAAAATATTTAAAAATAATGACAATGAATGCTCTTGTCTAATTTCTGCTTTAAAGGCACATCTCTAGGTGTTTAACAAGAAACCTGATGTTTGTTTGCAGAACAGATGTACCTTTACTCCTGCTTCTGAAGGACACATTTCCTCATTCAGACAGGGGTGCCCTACCTGATTTCATCTGGCCACCTGGGGACAACTGGGGGCACAATGCCATAGTGGCAAAGATGGGATCATAGAGCTCCACTCTCCCATCTAGGGAAGACTCACAGTTGGAATCTTTCACCTTTCACTAGGCTCATGCAGGGACTTGTTTTTTCATTTCCAGACTGAAGAGGTGGGGGACAGGGGGCAGCCCAGGCTCTCAGAGGTGGCAGCCATTGGGTTCCAGTGTGACTGAGAATTGGGCTAGAATTTGTCTCTGAATCGGGTCGGAGTTCATCCCCAGACTTTGTTTCTAATTTGGAATAAGTTCATTTTGGTGCCTAAAGTATTGTAATTTGGTTCTTGAAGGCAACTGATAAATCCCAGAAACAGTTTGCTTTGTTTGTGTTTGTTCTGTGCTTCTGAAATGCGCTCCTGCCTTCACATTGCCCAGAATTCGGTCATTTGGATTGGAGAACTCGTGGTGGTCGTGCTCCTGCTGTTCCTGCCTCTCTGCAAAGTGCATCTAGAGGGTCAGAGAGATCCAGATGAGGCCCAAATGCTTCCCATCCCCACCAGGGAGCTATTTTCAAGTCTGCTAGCCTTGGTTTCTTGCTTGTGATTTGTCTTGAGCTAGTGGGTGCTCTAACCACTTGTGAAGCCTGTGATTGGCAGCAAGCGAACCATGCTGGAAGGCAGCATCCGGAACTTTGATAAGTTCGAAGGGAACGATATGAGTCAAGAGAAGCTTCGCAGACTGTATGAATTCTAATGGTCTTCTTTTGGTGTGCACTACCACTGCTGGAATGTTCACGCCTTGCCCAGACTGTGTGCCATTGTCACACAGCGGGGCAAGCGGAGCACGGAGAAGCAGCGCCCTGGTTTTTTTGGTCCAACCCCCCCCCAAGTCCTGGCCCTTGTCTTTCCCCACCCCCTGAGTTACTGAGTGCCATTTTGATGTGGAGTGTCCAGTCCCTGGGTGGGTCTAGAGCCAAGAAGGCGCCCTGGAACTTTCCCAGGCCTTCATCCTTCTGATGTAGGAAAAAAGAAGACAAGTTAGACAACAATGACAATCAAGATGAAATTTTATTTGCAGGGAAAGGATAGGGAGCGATACAAAGTCAGTTTGAGAAGTGCAGTCCCAAGATCTCAGTGAAGCAGAGGAATCGCGGGAGGCCTGCATTTTTGGGCTACAGGTAGTGAAGCCTCTTTTGCGGGCACTCTCACTCCCTGTGTTGGTGTGTCTCCTGCTAGAGGTTTGGCGTCAGTTTGAGTTCAACATTGCAACAATTTGGATGGACAATCTTACAAAAGATTGAGAAGGTTTCTTATAACCTCTAAATAGGTTCTCAGGACACTGTAGAGGCTACTATTGCACTAACTTCTAAAGTTCCTATCTCTTCTCTCTGAACTTAAAAAGCAGTCCTTTTTATCACTAGAAGTTATATGATTCACTGCTCCCCAGTATAAGACTGGAAACACCACAGCTTGCTCTGTCTTCCCAGGATAGTGGCAGCAACACTGGTCACATCTTTGGGAAGATAAATGGTGTGTCAGGCCATATGGGATCTCAGGACTTCCTTGGACGCTTGCATGGGGTCCCCAGGGAAGCACATTGCACAGAAACTAGGTAGCATTAGGCGTCAGCCACCAAGTGGGAGTGTGACATCACTATGGACTCCCACACAGAGGTCTCCAGGATTTCAGAAGCATGATACCTAATGAAACCCACTGCCTGAGATTTCAACTCTTCTGCATTGTGGAGGTCAGCCAAGATGAGAGTTTGCACGGCATTCTCCACAGAGAGGCTGCAGCAGAGGGTGTCCTCACACATGAGCTTCGGTTACTCCAGGCCATACTTGTCTGCAGCTGCCAGCGGTGCAGGTGCCATTCTGCCGAGGTTTGGAGCCTTCCCGGTGTAAATGAAGAGTATCATTTCTTTAAAACCTTCAGGTTCCATATCCCTGATTTCAAGTCGATTATTTCTTCTCTCCTCCACTTCATGTTCAAACATGGCATGAAACATGGGATAACGAGCTACCAAGATGGCTTTGTGAGCCTGGAATTCCTGGCCCGCCACACACGAGCAGCAGTCTGTGAACCGGGAATTCTCCCACAGCTCTCCTAGCTCCTCTGCCAACCTGCACTCGGGAGCCTTCTCCATATTCATATTCAGGTACTATTCTGACCTGAAATCTTGGTCCAATGATGTTCCACTTTCACCTCGCACAGGAGGCACAGCTGGTCATCACAGAAAAGCCCATTGTCCTCATTAAAAGGAAATCTCTCAGGATAAAATTTGGGAATCCCAAGGCTTTGCCTTGCACAAATCTACAAACTTCTTTCAACATTCCTTCAGCTTTCTCTCCCTTGGCATTCACAGTGTGAAATTTAAGTTTCGCCCAAGCTTCCCTCTTTGGACAGCTGAGGAGAAGCAGGGGTAGAGATGCTTAATCTTCGCTCTCTTCATTGAGCCCTTTGGGGTACATTCGTAAACACCATTTCATTTTATCATTTACACCAGATGAAAAGCTGGACCTTTGAATGGCCATACCTCTTTCCTCTTGGCAAAAACTGGAATTTCTGATGGTCCAAAGATATGTGAATTTCACCCCTTTGATATCTATAGTGTACTGAGTATCGATTATGAGCCTGCTTGCTGTTTCTCCTGGTGGGGAGTCCCTTGACACTGGCAATCTCAAAGGTACCCAGGGTATCTCAAGTCCCAGGAAAAAATTGCTTTCTTCAACTATTTGTAGATATTTCACACCAGTCAGCAGCTCCAAGACAGGCAGTGCAGTATGGCAGTCAGGATGCAGGTAGCCCAATCTGAACATTTCAGAAAATAGTTATTTAGACATAGATTTACCAAGACTTCCTAGTATATCAGATATTTCTGAGTAGTTTTTCAATCGCTCAAAAAAAAAGCTCCTCCACACAGTCTCATTGCCCTGGGTCTAGTGGTACATTCCTATAATCCAAGCACTCAGGATGCTGAGGCCGATGGATTGCTAAGAGTTTAAGGATATCCGGAAGTACACAGCAAGCCCCTCACCAAAACAACAAAAATATTTAAAAGTCAGGTTTTTAATGGTATTCTATGATATAGTAGACTTCTATTTCATTGATAATGGGGACTGAACCTATGTTCTTGCCAATAAATTACATTTCCAGTCCTTTAAATGTTTTTTAAGTGAGAGTATCATTAACTCATTAGATTTCCACAGCTAGGATGCAATTTGTGCTCCTTTTTCCTAGGTCTACAAGTATGCTGGGATTACAAGAATGAACGAGCATGATTTTCTTGGCAAGCAAGTTCTCTAACCACACCTGCCCATGGCTGGTAGGACAGCAAAGCAGTCCAAAGATGTTGCACATATGTAAATAGAATTTCCTTCAGAGAAACGATGCCCATTGAAACTGCATGGAGATCACTGCGTTACTGGCCTTAATAAACTGTTCTCTTCCGATCTGTGTCACCCTGCACCAGTATACTCTTCCCCCCTGGGGTCTTAGAGCATAAGGAGTAGAAACCATGGTCAGGATGGGAGCCAAAGTTAATATTTTGCCCCTATTCTGCACATAGGAGAGTATGATTTTGAACAGTGACTGCTGTGCCCCCTTGCTGTCCCATGCTCCCCCTGGTATCCCAATGGAATGAGACAGTTTGCTTAATTGCTCTCCAGAGTTATCAAACCACTATCCTCCATACTAATGTAAGTACAGCCAGGCCCTTCTGGCCTGCAACCCCACTCCAGCCTTTCCACTAAAACTATTACATTTGGAAACAGACAAAACACCCAGGTGCAGCTGAAGTCACAAATGGAGGGATGTGGGTCCCTTATTTGCATACCCAACATACACAGCAAGTCTTCTAGCAGAGTCCCTCATTTGGGCCTTGGGCTTGCCTTACACAGGTCGGTACCACCAGTGAAGACCATCAGCCAATGCAGAACTCCGTCTGAATATCCCTGGGGCTGTTCAGTAGATGTCCTTTTTGTTTTCTACTTCAAAGCTCATGAAGATCAAATAAACTGAAATAGTGTTGCTCCTACAAGGACTCAATGACTCCTATTTATTTTTGCTAAGTCACCGTAAATATGAGATTCTCTTTTACCCCAAAGTAACCTACCTGAAATACCCTACCTGCATCAATCAGTGCTCATTAGATAATAACAATAAACAAATATATAAGAATTGATAAGAAATACTTACACTCACTGCCCTCAGAGTCACGTGTGGGAAAGTGAAAATGGCTGTCTGCCTGCTACAGACATTAATGACGCAGTTCAAATCCTGGAGTCCAATTCTGAGTGCCATGTGAGTTCCTTTCAGGAGGCCAAAGGTTCTGTGCTGGAGGCGAGGATAGGAAGTCCAAGTTTCCAACAAGATCAGCTCTTTGGAAGAAACAGAAGCAACCTTTGCTTCTTGCTTTCTCTTTTATACCATTCAGGATATAATCCACTCTAGGGTGGGTCTGCCCACCCCATTCTGATAGGTAGTTTCCAAACTCATTCTGTGTTATATCATTTGTGTTGTCTCCTGCTGTTTCACTGACTCTTATTCCTCAGACATTATTTCTTTTTGCCTCATCTTGCACCTGTTGGATTGATTTTTCCTGGATCCTTGATGACATTATGAGATCCTTCCTTTCACGCTCACTAGCTGCCATGCTGTCTTCAAGATGTGAAATTCTATCTTCGGCTTCATTGAAGCGGTTTTGAAAGCTTTCAGTGGAAGTTTTCATTTCCTGGCAATCTCTTTCAGCTTGTTTCATTCGTTGTAATTCATTCCTAAATTGCTCATGTAATGTTTCCATTTGTTTCCTATGTTCTTCTCTTCTTTCATTTGTTTCTTCTCAGTATGTGCAGAGCATTTCTTCCATTATTGTTTTCACTTCATTTTTTTGCCTGAGAGATTATTTCTGCTTTATTCTCTTCTATGGCCAGATGGAGTTGTTTCTTTACTTCAGATGCAATCATTTCAGAAATTGCAGGCATGTGGCTTCCTAGTTCTCCTATATCATTGCGTCCAGGACTTATTCTGGGTGGGGTTGAGTTCTGAGACTGCATTTTGCTCTTTTGTCTTCTCATTTTGGATGTCAGATGAAAAGCATTGAGCTACAAATTACCCAGGCAGCTCACCAGGCAAAGGTCCATTGCTAAGCCTGCTCCAATGGCTCCCTCTCTTTGGGAAAATGTCCCTTAAGCTTTCTGCCAAGAGTTCCACTCATAAGGCTGCTCACATGCTGCTTTGTGGGCCGAGTTCCTCCCTGACCCAAAGTTCCAGGATGCAGCGTGGGCACACCTCGCCTGCCCAGAGTTCCACACAGGCAGTCGGGCGGTCTAGATGCTGCTTTGTGGGCCAAGCTCCTTCCTACCCAGAGATCCAGGGCTGAGTGCACACATGCCTCTCTAAACTCATTCTAATAAGGCAGGTCTCCATGCCCTTTTCTGATTAAGCTGGTCTCCCACCCTATTCTGATAGGGTGAATCTGCCCACTGTATTCAGATCAAATCAAGCTGGGCATGTCTTACTCAAACTAAAAGATGAGTTAACTGTCACACCACCTTTCTGTTTTATCCATTTATAGAAAAGGGTCTGCTTTGCTACTCCTGAATTTATTTTTCCTTGTGCATTTATTTTTTAGTAAAATTTTTGAGATAGGGGCTCTGTAGGTACTCCAAACTGGCCTTCAAATTCCAGGGATCCTTCTGCCTCAGGCAACTGAGTGCTGGGATTACCAACATAGTCATCAGGTTTGTCTCCTTCATTTCTGAATGTTTAAGGAGGCAGAGTAGGTTTAATTGGTAGAAAAAGTTGGCAGGATGACAAGACCCTTTTTGAGGGGTCCTTGACCAGGAAATGGCCAAACTGAGTGATGGACTAGACAGCCTCAGGATTCAATTAAGCGTATCCAGGCTGTCTTTCAGCAGTGCCCTATAATTGGTGGATCTAAATGGATTTATTATGCATTGTAGATTGTGGATTAAAAGTTCATTTTCTGCATATTTCAGTTGTCCTAAAATGTCTTACTTGCTTGCTATACTCTTTAGTTTCTAGGAGTCCTATCATATTGAAAGAGTGAACACTTTATTCCCTTCTTTCCAAGTTTTCTATCTCTACTCCTCCATATCTAGCTGCATGAGCTAATTCTTTCAGTAAAATATGTATAAGTAATGACAATGAATGCCCTTGTCTGATATATGTCTTTAACGGCATATCTCTAAGTGTTTTCCAAGAAAAATCAAATTTTGGGGGGACCTGACCTACATATAGTCTAAATTTTAAGCAAATATTTACTCTTTGACGCAAGGGGTGCCCTGTCTGGTTTCAGCTGGCTGCCTGGGGACAAGTGTGGGGGCCCAGTGCCACAGCAGCAAAGATGGGACCATAGAGCTGCACTCTCCAACCAGGTGAGACTCACAGTTGGATTCTTTCACCTCTTTTGGGACTCATGCAAGAATTTGTTTTTTCATTTCCAGAGTGAAAATTTGGGGGGCTAATTCTCCCAGATGTGGCATGCATTTGGTCCCCAAGGGGCCGAGAATAGTGCTAACGTTTTTCTTGGAGAAAGAGCAGATGTAGTCCTCAGACTTTGTCTCTAAATTGGAATATGTTTTCTTTTGCTGCCTAAAATATTCTGATTTCACTTTTGAAGGCAATTGATATTTCCCATGAATAGTTTGCATTGTTTGTGTTTGTTCTGTGTTTCCAAAATGTGCTCCAGCCTTCAGATTGCTGCAGAATTCTGTCATTTGCATTGGAGGACTGGGGTGGTGCTGCTCCCACTCTTCCCGCCTCTCTACATCATGGCTCTAGAGGCACAGAGAGATCCAGATCTGGCCAGAATGCTTCACCTCAGCAGAATGCAGCTGTTGTTTTCAACTTTGTTAGCTTTGGTTTCTCGCTTGTGGTGTGGCTTGATGGAGTGAGTGCTCTAACCAATCATGGGTGTGGTTGGCAGCAAGCCAACCTGGCTGGAATGCAGGATCCAGACCTTTGATAAGTTCTGAAGGGATTAAAGGGTGAAAATGAGGAAAGGGAAGCTTTGCACTCGGTGTGAAGTAGGGTGAACTTCTTTTGGTGTGGGTGGGCCAGCTGAAGGGACTATTGATTCTCATGTGGCCAGCACTATGTGGGGTGTAGGCCCAGGGAATAAAGGACATTTGGATCAGTTTCCTTGTATAGATTGTTGAATGCAGAATATCTTTAATGCAGTTCAAATGCTGCCTCGGTGGCCTAGGCTTTGTGTTTGTGGATTTCCTCATCATGTTCTACTAATCAAGTAGAAGTCCCCAGAAACCTTCTGTTTTGGTTGCAGTAACCGAGGAAGATGTCTCTACACCTTGGCCCCCATCTCCACTGCCACACTGCCCTGATTGTTCTAACCGAGGAAGATGTCTCTACACCTTGGCCCCCATCTCCACTGCCACACTGCCCTGATTGTTCTAACCGAGGAAGATGTCTCTACACCTTGGCCCCCATCTCCACTGCCTCACTGCCCTGATTGTTCTGCCACACTGATATTGGGGTCTGCCTCTCTCAATTTAGCAAGTGGTCCCTCCTCAGTGGTGCAGCATAGTGGAGGACAAGGCCGAAGCCCTGACTTGTTGGTGCCTTGTTCCTTTTATTGCAGGCAGCCTTCCTCCAAGCCCATAGCTGACTCAGAGGAGGAAGTCATTTCCTCAGGTCTGGTCCCTGTCTTACCTCTCCAGCATGCAGGTATGATGAGAGTGGGATGGAAACCTCAGTCTATTCTGGTGTATGTCTCCTTCACCTGTAGTGATCTATACAATTGCAGAATACAGAATTCCCCCATTTTTAGAGCATCCTCAGCCTTTGATCACATTGATTGATTTAGTGATGAAGACTTACTGCCCCACTTGGAAGGACTGCTAACTTATTATGTTAATTCTGTTCACCTCAGAAGAAAGGGACAGAATTCAAAATTTAGGTGAGAACAAGCAAGGATAGACACAAGGGGACCTGAACATGGCATATAGGCAGTAGTGGCTTGCATTCTACTGTGAGACACCCTTAACTGGAATACCACTGTGATGCTGGCCTCAATGCTTTAAAAGGGCATCACTGTGCTCTAAGGAAGGGGCTACTTTTTGCTCCTCATCACCACATTAACCTCTGTACAGTAGCATATCAGGAATTGATTGGAAGCCACACTGCCTTTCTCAAGTGCCCCACAAATGCCTATCAGACATACACACCTCAGGACCCATAGGCACCTGAGAAAGCTCCTCCCATTAATATGGCTTTTGTTGCTCAGTGGGATCTGATATCTGCTGCAAGCTGCAGAAGTTAGGTTTCACAAGGATGAACTTGAACCAGCTGATATAAATTGTCCAGAAAGTGCTTCATAAATAGAGGATGGAGAATGGAAATTTAAGCAAGCAAAGACAAAGCTAATGATGGCGGACCCGGATCTCGGGGTCGGGGAGGAGCTCGGCCCACAAAGTAGCATCTAGGCAGCCCAGCTGTGCGGAACTCTGGGCAGGTGAGGCGTGTGCGTGCTCTGACCTGGATCTCTGGGTCAGGGAGGAGCTCGGCCCACAAAGCAGCACCTAGGCGGCCCCTCTGCCTGCATGGAACTCTAGGAAGATGAGGCGTATGCATGCTCTGACCTGGATCTTTGGGCAGGGAGGAGCTCGGCCCACAAAGCAGCACCTAGGTGGCCCGTCTGCCTGCGTGGAACTCTAGGCAGGTGAGGCGTGTGCAAGCTATGACCTGGATCTCTAGGTAGGGAGTAGCTAGGCCCACAAGGCAGCATCTGAGCAGCCTTCTGAGCAGAACTTGGCAGAAAGCTTAAGGGACATTTTCCCGAAGAGAAGGAGCCATTGGAGCAGCCTTTGCAACAGACTTTTGCCTGGTGAGCTGCCTGGGTAATTTGTAGCTCAATATTTTGCATCTGATATCCAAAATGAGAAGACAGAAGAGCAAAATGCAGTCTCAGAACTCAACCCCACCCAGAACAAGTCCTGGATGCAATGATATAGGAGAACTAGGAAGTCACATACCTGCAATTTCTGAAACGATTGCATCCGAAGTAAAGAAACAATTTCATCAGGCCATAGAAGAGATTAAAGCAGAAATAAGCCACATACCTGCAATTTCTGAAACGATCACATCTGCAGTAAAGAAACGACTCCATCAGGCCATAGAAGAGATTAAAGCAGAAATAAGCCACACACCTGCAATTTCTGAAACGATCACATCCAAAGCAAAGAAATAACTCCATCAGGCCATAGAAGAGATTAAAGCAGAAATAAGACACATACCTGCAATTTCTGAAACAATCACATCCGAAGTAAAGAAAGAATTCCATCAGGCCACAGAAGAGATTAAAGCAGAAATAATCTCTCAGGCAAAAAATGAACTGAAAACAATAATGGAAGAAATGCTCCACACGTATAGAGAAGAAATAGATAAAAGAATAGAAGAACATACGAAACAAAAGAAAACATTACAAGAGCAATTTAGGAATGAATTACCACTAATGAAACAGGCCCAAAGAGATTGCCAGGAATTGAAAACTTGCAAAACCGCTTAAATGAAGCCGAAGACAGAATTTCAGATCTTGAAGACAGCATGGCAGCTAATGAGTGTGAAAGGAAGGATCTCATAAAATCATCAAAGACCCAAGAAAAAGCAATCCAACAGCTGCAAGACGAGGCAAAAAGAAATAATAGCAGGGTAATAGGACTCAGTGAAACAGCAGGAGACAACACAAATGATATAAAAACAATATTTGCTGAAATAATAGCAGAAAATTTCCCAAGCACAGTAAAAGATACTGAAGCACAGTTAATTGAGGGATATAGAACCCCAACGAGGCATAACCCAAATAAAACAACAAACAGACATACAATAGTCAAGATCCCAGAAA
Source organism: Dinomys branickii (assembly GCA_004027595.1). Taxonomy (NCBI): domain Eukaryota; kingdom Metazoa; phylum Chordata; class Mammalia; order Rodentia; family Dinomyidae; genus Dinomys; species Dinomys branickii. The sequence continues at coordinate 16,491 of PVLD010027816.1, forward strand.
TCCAGCAAAAGAACACAATATTAAAAGCTGCTAGAGAAAAGAAACAGATCACCTTTAAAGGAAAGCCCATCAGAATCACAGCAGACATCTCAACAGAAACCATGAAATCAAGAAGAGCTTGGAGCGAGGTATTACAGATTCTGAGACAAAACAGCTTCCAACCCAGACTGATGTATCCTGCAAAACTATCCTTCAAATTCAATGGAGAAATAAAATCTTTCCATGACAAAGAACAACTGAAGAAGTTCATGAACACCAAATCAGTATTGCAAAAAGCACTAAAAGATATTTTAGACAGAGAAAAAAGTGACCACAATCTCAAGAACAGCAATAGAAAGGAACCCTCAAACAGAACAAGCAAGTAAACAGATAGCAAAAGGAGGAAAACAACAACAAGTAAATAGCATGACAAGAATAAGCCAACATATAACCATTGTAACTATTAATGTAAATGGGCTCAGTTCACCAGTCAAAAGGAAAAGATTGGCAGAGTGGATTAAGAAACACAATCCAACGATATGCTGTATACCGGAAACACATTTTACTCAAAAGGAAATCCACAGGTTGAAAGTTAAAGGATGGGAGAAGTGGGCAGATCCTGAGAGCTGGGAGCCCGAGGGATCGGTGCTGCGCTTGGGCCACAGCTCCATTCAAATCGCGTACAGCCGAGAGAGCGATTGCGGAGGGAAGGACGCCTCCAGCTCCTGAACCCGATCAGCTCAGAGGAGGCTGTAAACAGGATTTGTTGGAGGCAGTGGAGCAGAGGAAACTCAGAGAACGCACTACTGGGAGAGACTGCGCCAATCTGGGCAGCGGTCTGGGATCCCACTCGGAACCCCACCCCCGCAGCCGGCGCCACGTGAACTGGAGCAGCTGAGATCGGCGGGATTTCTGAGTCGTGAAAAAGCTCGATCCAGGGAGATACATCTGAACGGCATTCCTGTCTGCACGATCTCAGGGTGAGTTAAGTGGGCGCTCTAACCGGTTTTTCCTGAATCGGGAAGAAGCTCTGCCCAGCGAGTGACATCAAAGCAGCTTTAAAGTCTGCGGGATCTCCCGGGTGGGAAGAGATAGCTAGGTGACCCGACGGGATTTGTGAGGGGGGAAGGAGCTCCACCCAGGGAGGAACACCGGAGTGGCCTGTCTGAAAGACTTCTGGGATGGCGAGCTGTTTATACGCCCCAGCCAGGTCTCGGGGTAGGGAGTAGAAGCAGAAATCTCAGCACACAGCGTAAGGGGCATTCCCCCAAAGAGAAGGAATAATTGGAGCAGCCTCTGCAGCAGACCTTTGCCTGCTGAACTGCCTGGGGAATTTATAGCTCCACATTTTGAATCTGATACCCAAAACTGGGAAAACAGAGGAACAAAACGCAGTCTCAAAACTTAACCCCAAACAGAACAAGTTTAGAATGTGAAGATACAGGGGAACCAGGAAGTCACATACCTTCAAGTTATGAAACGATTTCATCCGAAATGAAATACCTCCAACAGGCCATAAAAGAGCTTAAAGCAGAAATAAGAAACATACCCGCAATGATTTCTCAGACAAAAAACGAGCTGACAACAATGATGGAAGAAATGTTCCATTCACATAGACAAGAAATAGAAAAAAGACTAGAAGAAAATAGGAAACAAATGGAAACGTTACAAGAACAATTTAGGAATGAATTACCAATAATGAAAGAGGTCCAAAGAGAATGCCAGGATTTGAAAACTAACGCTGCAAGCATGCAAAACCGTTTAAATAAAACCGAAGATAGAATTTCAGAACTTGAAGACAGCATGAGAGCTTATGAGCGTGAAAGGAAGAATCTCGTGATATCATCAAAGACACAAGAAAAGTCAATCCAACCGCTGCAAGATGAGGCAAAACGTAACAATATTCGAATTATAGGAGTGTGTGAAGCAGCAGGAGATCTCACAAACGATATAAAAGGAATATTTGATGAAATAATAGCAGAAAATTTCCCAAAAATGCTAAAAGATACTGAAGTTCAGTTAAGCGAAGCATATAGAACCCCAATGATCCATAACCCAAAGAAAAACACGCAAAGGCATATAATAATCAAGATCCCAGATATCCAGCAAAAGAACACAATATTAAAAGCTGCCAGAGAAAGGAAACAGATCACCTATAAAGGAAAGCCCATCAGAATCACAGCAGATTTCTCAACGGAAACCACGAAAGCGAGAAGAGCTTGGAGCGAGATACTACAGATTCTACGACAAAACAACTTCCAACCCAGATTGATGTATCCTGCAAAACTATCCCTCAAATTCAATGGAGAAATAAAATATTTCCACGACAAAGAACAACTGAAGAACTTCATGAGTGCCAAACTAGCACTGGAAAAAGCACTAAAAGATATTCTAGACAGAGAAAAAAGAGACCACAATCCCAAGAACAGCTATAGAAATAACTCCCTAAACAGAACAAATAATTAAACAGTCAGCAAAAGAAGAAAAACTTAAGTAAATAACATGACTAGAATAAGCCAACATATAACCATGATAACCATTAATGTAAATGGCCTCAACTCAAAAGTCAAAAGGAAAAGATTGGAAGACAGGATTAAGGAACACAATCCAACGATATGCTGCATACAGGAAACATATTTTACTCAAAAAGAAATCCATAGGTTGAAAGTTAAAGGTTGGAAAACAATTCTCCATGCAACAGGCCCCCAGAAAAAATCAGGGGTAGCTATTATGTTTGCAAACAATGTAAACTTCAAACCAAAAACAATCAAAAGAGATAAAGAAGGCCACTACATATTAGTTAGTGGAAAGCTACAAGAGGAAGAGGTAACGATCCTAAACATTTATGCACCTAATAATGGAGCACCTAACTTTACAAGTCAAATATTGACAGACGTAAAAAATCAAATAACTAATAACACTATTGTAATAGGGGACCTAAATGCCCCTCTGACGCAAAGAGACAAGTCAACCGGATAGGAACTCAGCAAAGAAATAACAGACCTGAACCAAAAGTGTGAACAGATGGACTTAGTACATGTATAGAGAGTGATCCACCCCACAGCATCAGAATACACATTTTTCTCAGCTGCACATGGGTCGTTCTCCAAAATAGACCACATTTTAGCCCACAGAGCATATCTACCTAAATGCAAAAGAATTCAAATTCTCCCATACATATCATCGGACCACAATGCAATAAAATTGGAAATTAATGACAAAGAGAACTCCAAAAACCACATAAACACGTGGAAATCAGACAACAACCTACTGAATAACCAATGGATCACACAAGAAGTTAAAGAAGAAATTAAAAATTACCTACAAATAAATGAAAACGCAAGTACAACCTATCGGAATCTGTGGGATGCAATGAAAGCAGTCCTCAGAGGGAAATTCATAGCAATGAAATCATATACAAAGAAAATAGAAAGAGAGCAAATAAATAACCTATTGATACACCTCAAACTCTTAGAAAAAGAGCAACAAGCTAAACCAAGAGCACAAAGAAGGGAGGAGATTATAAAACTCAGGGCAGAAATTAATGCAATTCAGATGAAGAAAACTCTACAAAAAATTACTGAATCAAAGAGTTGGTTCTTCGAAAGAGTAAATAAAATTGATAAACCCCTAGCCAACCTTATCAAAAAAAGAAGGGAAAGATCTCAAATTCATGCAATAAGGAATGAAAAAGAGGAAGTCACTACAGATCCAAAAGAAATACAAAAGATCATTAATACCTACTTTGAAAATCTGTATTCCCATAGGATA
>PVLD010027817.1:0-20237 GCA_004027595.1 Dinomys branickii
AAAAAAAAAAAAAAAAAAAAAAAAAAAAAAAAGCTACCATAGGCATAATAAAGCTTGACTTTAAAAAAAAAAAAAACCATAATACCCTAACCCATAATACCCTAACCATCCCATAATACCCCAACCCATACTACCCTAACCCCTAATACCATAATACCCTTAACCCTAACCATAACCCTAACGCTAACCTATAATACCCTACTCCTAACCCATAATACACTAACCCTAACCCATAATACCCTAACCAACCCATAATAACCTAACCCATAATACCCTAACCCATAATACCATACCATTAACCCTACCCCTACCCCTACCCCTGACCCTAATCCAGGGGTGCAGGGGTCAGGGGTCAGAGGTCAAGTGTCAAGGGTTAGGGTGGTTAGGGTGGTTTCAGTGGTTATGGTTGTTAGGATTGTAGTTACGTTTCTTGTTAGTGTTCTCAGGTTTATGGGAATTGTTACGGTTGGTGTTAGGATTATTGTTAGAGTTATGGAGGTTAGCGTTAGGCTTCTTACACTTATTAGGGTTTTTGTTGGGGTTGAGCTTAGGGTTTTGGTTGGTAGAGTTGTTAGGGTTATTTTTAGGATTATTAGGATTGTTATTAGATTGAGTTAGGGTTGCTGTTACAGTTACTTAAGGTTTTTCTTAGAGTTACTTAGGGTTCTGAGAATTAGGGTTTTTATGAGAGTTAGGATTGTTGGTAGAGTTAGTTAACGTTGTTGTTAGAGTTGCAGTTACTGTTAGGGTTCCACTTCTTGTGAGAGTTGGGAGTTGTTCTTAAAAGTTAGGGTTATTTGGAGGTTACGGTTATTTAAAGCTTGGGGTTATGTAAGATATATGGTTATTTAAAGGATACTATTATTTATGGGATAGGGTTATTTAGAGGTTACGGTGATTTAGGGGTTAGGGTTATTTAGGGATTAGGGTTATTTATTTAAGGATTACAGTTATTTATTTAGGGGTGAGCGTTATTTAAGGGTTATGGTTACTTATTTAGGGGTTAGGGTTATTTATTTGGGGGATAGGGTTATTTAGGGTTTATGGTTAGGTTGGTTTAGGGTGGTTTAGGGTGGTTAGGGTTTAGGGTTATTTAGGATTTAGGGTTGTTTACTGTTTAGGGTTTAGCGTTGTCTAGGATTTAAGGTTTAGTGTTTTTTAGGGTTTAGGGTTCTTTAGGGTTTCAGGTGGCTTAAGGTTTATGGCATAGGGTTCTTTAGGGTTTTGGGTTTATGGTAGTTTAGGGTTTAGGGTTATTTAGGGTTTATGGTTATGGTGGTTTATGGTGGTTTAGGGCTGGGGATATAGCTCAGTGGAATAAGCGCCTGCCTAGCAAGCGCAGGGTCCTGAGTTCGATCCCCAGTACCACAAAAAGTAAAAATAAAATAAAATGGTGGTTTAGGGTTATTTAGTGTTTAAGGTTGTTTAATGTTCAAGGGCTTAGGGCTTAGGATTCTTTATGTTTTAGTGTTTAGGGTATAGGGCTGTTTAGGGCTTAATGTTAAGTGTTATTAAGGGCTGAGGGTTGTTCAGCGATTAGGGTTTAGGGCTTAGGGTTTTTTAGAGTTTAAAATTGTTTAGGGTTGTTTAGGATTTAGGATGCAGATTTTAGGGTTGCTTACGGTTCAGGCTTTAGGGTTGTTTTTGTTTTAGGGTTGTTTAGGGTTTAGGGTTTACGGTTTAGGGTTATTTAGGGTTTAGGGTTTAAGGTGGTTTAGGGTTGAGGGTTGTATAGGGTTTAGGGTTGTTTAGGAATTAGGGTTTTTTAAGGTTTAGAGTTATTTACGGTTTAGGGTTAGGGTGGTTTAGGGTTTAGGAATATTTAGGGCTTAGGGTTGTTTAAAGTTCAGGGTTTAGGGTTTAGGGTTGTTTAGAGTTTAGGGGTTAGGATTATTTAGGGTTGAGGGTGGTTTATTGTTTAGGGTTTAGAGTTGTTCAGGGTTTAGGGTTTAGAGTTGTTTAGAGTTTAAAGTTGTTTAGGACTTAAAGAGTTTATGGTTTAGGATTTACGATTGTTTAGGGTTTAGGGTTAAGGGTTTTTCCAGGTTTAGGGTTGTTTAGGGTTTCAGTTGGCTAGGATTTAGGGTGGTTTAGCTTTTAGGGTTCTTTAGGGTTTAGGGTTTTTTAAGAGTTTAGGATTCACGGTTGTATAGGGTTTAGGGTTGTTTAGGGTTTACGGTTGTTTAGGGTTTGGGGTTATTTGGGGTTTAGGGTTTAGGCTTGTTTAGGGTTCATTACGGTTTAGGGTTGTTTAGGGTTTAGGGTTATTTAGGGTTTATGGTTAGGGTGGTATAGGGTTTAGGTTTATTTAGGATTTAGGGTTGTTTAGTGTTTATGGTTATTTAGGATTCAGTGTAGTTTAGGGTTTAGGGTTGTTTAGGGTTTACACTTTAAGGTTTAGGTTTTAGGGTTGTTTAGGGTTTAGGTTTTAGGTTTGATTAGGGTTTAGGGTTGTTTAGGGTTTCAGGTGGCTTAAGGATTAATGTATAGGGTTTTAAAGGGTTTATGGTTTAGGGTTGTTTAGGGTTTAGGATTGTTCAGGGTTTAGGGTTAAGGGTTGTTTAGGATTTACAGTTGTTTAGGATTTGGGGTTTATGGTTTGAAGTTTATGGTTGTTTAGATTTGGGGTTTAGGGACTTTTAGGGTTTAGTGTTGTTTAGGGTTTTAGATGGCTTACAGTTTAGAGTTTAGGGTTATTTAGTGTTTAGGGGTTAGTGTTTAGGGTTGTTTAGGGTTTAGGGTTTAGAGTGGTTTAGGTTTTAGGGTTGTTTAGGGTTCATGGTTGTTTAGGATTTAAGGTTGTTTAGGGTTTAGGGTGGTTTAGGGTTTGGGGTTATTTAGGGTTTAAGGTTTTTAATGTTCAGGGCTTAGGATTTAATGTTGTTCATAGTTATTTTGGAGTTTAGGGTTGTTTAGGGTCTAAGGGTTAAGGTTATTTAGGGTTTCGAGTTTAGTGTTAAGGTTTAGGGTTGTTTAGGGTTTATGGTTTAATGCAGTTTAAGCTTTAGGATTGCTTAGGGTTTAGGGTTGAGAGTTTGCTATTGTTCACAGTTTAGGATCATTTATGGTTTAGTGTTTAGCGTTTAGGGTTGATTAGGATTAAAGGTTTAGTGCTGTTTAGGGTTACGGTTGTTTAATGTTTAATGTTTAGGATTTTGGGTTGTTTAGGGTTTAGGGTTTAGGGCTGTGTAGGCTTTAGGGTTGATTAGGGTTTACGGTTTTGGTTTAGGATTGTTTAGGGTTTAGGGTTGATTGTTTAGGGTTTAGGGTTGTTTAGGGTTGTTTAGGGTTTACGATTATTTAGGGTTGATCATTAGGTTAGTTTAGGGTGGTTTAGCGTTTAGGGTTTTTTAGGGTTTAGGGTTGTTTGGTGTTTAGGGTTTAAGGTTGTTTACGGTTTACTATTTAGTGATTAGGGTTGATTGTTTAGGGTTTATGGGTTACGGTATAGGTTTACTTAGGGTTTAGGGTTGTTTAGTCTTTAGGGTTTACAGTTTTTCACCGTTTAGAGTTTAGGGTTTAGGGTTCTTTAGGCTTTACAGTTGTTTAGGACTCACAGTTTAAAGTTCAGGATTTAGGGTTTTTCAGGGCTTAGAGTTTAGGGTTTTTTAGGGTTTAGGTTTGTTAAGGGTTTCAGGTGGTTTAGGGTTTAGGGTTTAAGGTTGTTTAGGATGTGGATTTAGGGTTGTTTAAGGTTTAGGGTTTTTTAGGGTTTAGTGTTGTTTAGGTTTTACTGTTGTTTAGAATATGGGGTTTACGGTTTAGGGTTTAGGGTTGTTTAGGGCTAAGGATGGCTTAGGGTTTAGGGTTTAGGGTTATTTAGTGTTTATGGTTTAGTGTTTAGGGTTGTTTAGGGTTTAGGGGGTTTAGGTTTTAGGGTTGTTTACAGTTTAGGGTGCTTTTCGTTTTACGATTGTTTAGGGTTTAGGGTTGTTTATGGTTTAGTGTTTAGGGTTTAGGTTTAGAGTTAGGGTTTATGGTTAAGGGTTACGTGTTCCAATTTAGGGTTAACGGTTTAGAGTGGCTGTAGGATTGAGGGTGAGGGTTTGAGGGTGAGGGTTTGAGGTTGAGGATTTGAGGGTGAGGGTGACGGTGAGGGTGAGGGTTTCAGGGTCCGGGTGAGGGACTGAGTGTCAGGCTTTGACGGTGAGGGTTTAAGGGTGAGAATTTGAAGGTGAGGGGGAGCGTTGTAGGGTCAGGGTCTTAAGGTCAGGGTCTTGGGTCAGGATTTTAGGGTCAGGGTCAAGATTTTAGCGTCAGGGTCAGGGTCAGAGTCAGTGTTAGGGTTAGGTTTGTTAAGGTTGTGGTTAGGATTGTGTGGAGGGTTGTTCTTAGGATTGTTGTTACAGTTGTTAGGGCTGTTCGAAGGGTTGTTAAAGTTGTTTTTCGGGTTAGGGATGTTTTTAGGTTAGGGTTCTTAGGGTTGTTAAGGTTAGGATTGTTAGGTTTGTTAGGGTTCTTAGGGTTATTAAGGGTGTGGTTATGATTGTGGTCAGAGTTAATGATAGGGTTGTTATGGTTATTCAAGTTGCTTGTATTTGAGATTAGGTTTGTTTTTCAGGTTGTTGTTAGGGTTGTTAGCTTTGTTAAGGTGGTTACGATTTTATGCTTGTTATTGGGTTGTTACAGTTGTTAGGGTTCTTGTTAGGGTTGTTGATAAGAGTTGTTAGGGTTCTTGTTATGTTTATTAGGGTTATTTTTAGTATTACTAGGGTTGTTCTACGGTTCTTTTAGAGTTGTTAGGTTTCTTCTTATGATTGCTGTTAGGGTTGATGTTAGGGTTGTTCAGGTTGTTGTTAGGGCTGTTAGGGTGGTTACAGTTGTTTTAGGATTGTTAGGGTTGTTTTAGAATTGTTTTATGGTTGTTTTAAGGTTGTTAGGATTTTTAGGGTTGTTATTAAGGTTGTTGTTAGTGTCGGTGTTAGGGTTCTAGTTAAGGTTGTTGTTAAGGTTCTTAGGGTCAGGTTCACTGTCAGGGTTAGAGTTTCAGGGTCAGTGTCAAGAGATAGGGGATAGGACTTAGGGATAGGGTTGGGATTTTACCTTTAAGACGTTTCCGATGGTGGTTTGTCAAGTTGAGCTTTCTGCGGGTGCGAAATGACAAGTCACACGTATGTTGCTCCATGGTTGCTGAGTACTCGGTGCTCCTGGTTTGATTTTGTGTACTTCGAGATCTATTATTTTCCGAACTTTTTGGTGTTTAAAGTGAGAAAAAAGGTGGCAAAAGGGGGGAAAAAGGGCTTCCCAAGTGCTGAAGACAGGCTACTGCTACTACTATTGCTGGGTGCTTTGGATGCTGTGCTGAGTGTGCCCCACACCTCGAAGGTGCTGGTGCTTGGTGCTCCTACATGTTGGCTCCCAGGTACTGCTAGGACTGGTACTCAGTGCTCGAGGATACAATAAGAAAAAGTGTACTTCACTGTCATTACAGGAATTATTTTTTTGAAGCATTATTCTGACATTTTGCTCTTTGCCATTTTACTACCTTATCCACCTTAGGAATTATTGTGATATGGTGATGTTCCTGATGTAGTTAAGTTCTAACTATTTTTAACCTTCTTAAAAATTTTAACACACACTTAACAGTTTTGAAAATTCATGTCATGAAAAATTCAAAAAAAAAATCTACCTCCAGAAGATGAACTGAGTGCAGTGAATTTTCCTACCAGTCCTCATTAAAACAATATAAAATAGGGTGGTAAATGAATATGTAAATATTGCATGTCTTGAAACTGTTCACTTATGATATCACTTTGGAAAAGCTTGATATTGGTGGACTATGGGAAACAGGAACTATTGTCCCTGCAGGTGGCAGTGAGGATGCTGTCAGTTAAGACTAAAACGGATGCATCCTCTGTGAAGGAGCAAGGACACTGCTGAGCCCAGAGTATCTGCCTTTCAACAAATATGCTTCTATGGCAGCAAATGAACGTGCATTGTGGCAGTTACACCAGTGACAAGCCTGCTTTCCCACAACCACGGAAAGCCAAGTAAGGTATTCTGGACACACACAGTGGTGTTAGCACACAACTGGCACCTATAGCAGGGACAAGAAATATGGAAAACAGTATTAAAGCAATCAAAAAGTACAGCACAAGGTCCCAGAAAGTTCATAAACTGTGTACTTACTCTGACTGGACACCTACAAGCTAGGTCACAATTACTCTGGTGACAAGAATATCTAAACTAGTTGGAACACAGAACAATATTTCTCAAAATTTTATAAGGGATACTTAAATCCTAAACAAGATGGCCTGCACTGGACATAGGAAAACAGCAAAGGTGGAAAATCCCCTCTTACAATAAAGATATTTTGGTCCCAGAAGTGCGCTACTTTCGGAGATAGCTCCTTCCGGTTTTACCCAGAGGTCGGGTTTCTCCACTGTGTATCAGGTTCAACTTCCTGAGGTCAACCTGCCCACAATAAACTGGGATATGGCTTTCATGTGTGTTCTCCTGGATGGTTAAAATTCCGCTGTCTCATCTGACCCTGAGACGGGGTATGTGCTCTTTCTCTGTGGGCACTTCCCTGTCTTTGGAGTCAACAAATGCTCATTTTCTGTGGGCTTCACTTAGTTGGAACAGGCTACAGTTTGTTTTCTCAGGCCGAGCTAGACTGAAAGACACCCAGCTTAGAGTTCACATCAAAGTCCACAAGGAGGCACTATAACACCAAGGAAGTCCTGATGTACAGGAAAGGGGCAGTAGATCCCCTAACCAGCAGGAAGTCTGTTGCAACTACTCAGAAAGGACAGTATGTGGCTTAGGTCCACGTTTGACTCGCTAGTAATATTACATCTTTCCAGTCTGCTGCGTAGGTCACACGACAGCTCTCTAGACCCCACAATGTACTTCTCTGGGTCATCTAGAAATTTTCCAAGATCTAACTTTATCCGTTTGATGTCACTGAGAGAAAAAGGCACACCAACCTGGCCCTTCCAAATTGTCCATTTACTTCTGGTAATGGGCACTGTCTTTGAGACGGTTGTCTAAACTCAGCTAAGGATGGGTATAGCCCTGTCGAGGCCGGGAGTGCAGCTGGCAAACTGCGCCTGGTGACCGTCTCCTCCCTCTCTCTAACTGGTCTTTGTGCCTTTCTGACGTCCCTAAGATAGATTCCACTCCAGGGCAGGTGGAAGCCAACTGCAGACAGCAGAGCACAAAATCCGATCAGCCTATCCTCCACCTTCGAACTGACGCACCACTCCATCCTCCCAGACAACTCCTGAACTGTGCACTTACTCCAGCGGCACATCTGCAACTAGGTCGCAATTGCTGCGGCGGCAGTAATATCTAAAATATTTCGCAGAGTGACCACTGTTTCTCACAATTTTATAAGGGATGCTTAAAGCCCAAAGAGGATCAGCTACACTGGTCCTAGGACAAGGGGAAAGGTGGGAGATCCTCCCTTACACTCAAGACGTTTTGGTCCCAGAAGTGTGCTGCTTTCAGAGGGAGCTCCTTCCGGTGTCACCCAGAAGTCACTTCTGTCTACCTTGTCTCAGGTTCTACCTCCTAAGGGGAGACCTGCCCTCAACAGTATGGCAGGACCTGGCTTTCATATGTGTTCTCCTGGATGGGCAAAATTCCGCTGTCTCATCTGACCCAGAGACGAGGTATGTGCTTTTTCTCTGAGGTGACTTCCACGTCTTCCGCATCAACAAACGCTCATTTTCTTTGGGCTTCACTTAAGTTGGAACAGGCTACAGTTCTTTTTCTGAGGTTGAGCTAAAGACACCCATCTTACAGTTCACATCAAGGACCACTAGGAGGCATTCTAACATTACTCTGCCTAGCTTAACAACTTCAAGCAAGGCAAACCAGTGCATTTAAGTAGTTCAAATGCATCAAACACGATATATACCAGAACAGGAATTAAGTGTCTCATTAAATCATGTAACCTTACAACCTTACCATGTTCTAACTTAAGAGTTATCAACGTTTTAACAAAAGTATGCAAAACACAAAGCATAAACCATTATAAGCAATAGACAAAAGCATAATAATGTGAAGCAGAAAAATGTCACCTAAATCAGTCCCAATCCAGTGTCTATGAAACAAAATCAAACTCTTACCTTCATCTACGTATCTCAGTGGCAACCTCCAAAATGATACAGGAAAGTAAAACTCCCAAGCTGAATGACAGCAGATGAATTCATGTGGCACCCTGTCTCAAAAAGAGAAAAAAAATCCCTGAATTTCAAGTACTAAACAGCAAAGCTTCTCTCAGTTAGAAATAGATCTCCTTCCACCAATATACATATGCAGGTAGTTTTGGTGGCAAATTTACTTACCATCAGAAATGCAATTAAAAGCTGTTAATTCTAAAGTACTTAGAAATATTTTGCCAAATGATATCAATACGATATATTTACAGTGTCTATGATATAAGAAAGAAATATCTTTCAAAACTAAATCCCAGATATTTATAAAAAAGGTGTTAGGACAAAAGAATTTTTCCTTCAAAGTAAAAATATTATACAGATTTTAATAGACAGGTGCTACAAGTAATAGGGAAGGAGTGGCCCCAGAGTTCCAATTTGCCTTCATTTCACACTGCAAGGGTGGAATACGGAACCTCAGTCACACTGAGCATGCTCCTTACCACTTCAATACACATTATGAGTTCATTCAGGTGGTTCTGAAATGAAAATATGTTTGGATTACTTTAGACAAGGTCTCCCTCTGTATTTCAGGCTGGCCTTGAATTTACTAAGTAGCCAGAACTGACCTCAAACTTGTAGTGATCCTCCTGCATCTTTTTCTCTGACATGCTGGGATTCGAAGGAGTCACCATGCCTAGCTGTAAAATACATGCTGAAATAAAACTTCAAACTGGGGGTTGTGGCACACACCTGTATTCCCAGCATTTGGAAAGCTGAGGCAGGAGGATAACCCTGAGTTTGAGGCTAGCCTGGGGCTACACAGTGAGCTCAAGACCAGACTTAACTACACAGCGAGGCCGTCTCAGGAATAAAAAAAGTAAAAATAAATGTTTTAATAGAAAGCGATGAAATAAACTAACAAACATATAGATTTAAGCAATGATTTTAGGATATAATGTCAATGTTTAGAAAAAACTACTTTTACTTCCATATACATCTTTCAAGAAATATATTTAGTAAGACATTTCATCAAAAGCAGAACCAATAACTTATGAAACAGAAATCAATATATTAAAAAGAAGCCATGTGTAGTGTTGTACACCTGTAATTCCAGCACGTGGGAGGCAGAGGCAAGAGGATTACCACAAGCAAGGCCAGCCTGGACTCCATTGGGAGACCCTGACTCAAAGAACTAAAATCCAAAGAAAAAAACATATGAAGAGATAATGACTAAGCAGAGGCAACAGGGAAACACACTGTGAAAATGAGCAACAAAATAAGGCTAGCGGAGGGGTTTCGCAGAAGGGTCTGGCTACGTGGCCCTTCCTGGCCATCAGCTCTTGCTCTCCATGTATCAGCCCCCTGTGTGCTGGCCTTTTGGACGTAAACCACTGCACCTCTGTTAACAGGGTAGCATAAAAACAGTGACAGTAGAATATACTTCTAAATTTACTGAATTTTAGATGGCGAACACATTTTTAAAAATGTATAAAATTACATATTTGGCAACAGAAGAGGCAGATAGTGGAGAATAAATTGGGAAGCAACCAAAGTGATATGAAAAACCTGCCCTGCATAAACTCATCTCCCAGTAACTTTTCCAGACATTCTTGGAAGCTTTTCAGGCATTGATCATGATGCCGTATGTGTATGTCATCTTCTCAGGATGAATGTATTTCTTACGTATAGCAACATATACAGATATGAACCATCATAGTAAATAGGTTATACTCAGCTGGGCATGGTCTCAAATGTTTGTAATCAAAACAGGAGAAACAAATCTCTGCAGCTTATGTCACCAGGGTTATGTAATCTTTATCTAAATCCAGATCTATGTTTATACGCATGACATTTTCAAATCCAGCATAGAACTTTTCCTAGCAAAATGTAATGGTGTACTAGAAAGCAGTTTTAGATCTTTGAAAGGAGCAAAAGCGGTAGCATGTTTGCCTCGCCTGCATGATGCAGGTTCAATCCAAGTCCCTCACAGAGGGAAAAAGTGACTTTATGCTAAGGAAGTTGTGTCTGTTCACCTGAGCAAAGGATGACTCAGAAACATAAAGTTAGGTTGAAACTCATCACCCATAAACAAAAAAGTACTGATAGGATTATTTTAACCTGGACATATGTATTTTCTAAAACTCTATGTCTGTTATTTCTTAAAGGTTTCTAATGAAGAAAAACATCAGAATGTGATTAATAACTTGAGAAAGCACATGTGCCACAAAACTAGCAAACGTCACAGGGAATGGAGATTCAGGACGTGAATTATTCCAAAATCAAAAGTTAGTGAAGGATATTCAGTGTCTCTGCTATTTTGTCACATGGAGCAAAAGTTCATGTGTGAGCACAGGACACACAGGCAAGACAGACCACGAGGAACAAAGGACTGAAATTAAAGGTAAGATCTCTATGCATGAATATGGAAGAAGCAAGATGTAAAACCTGGGAACAGTTACAGGGAGGCTCTGTTCTCAAAGCCAAGATCAACTGGGAAAGTCATCCTGCGCCTTCCACTTGCAGTATTCACTGAAACCATCCCAACACAATGAAGCTACATGGACCACAACCAGAACACAAGCTATGAGTGTATATGGCTCTCAGACATTTCAATCGCAAGGTCAGTACATCCAACCGTGAGAGTTCTAAAAGGCTGTCTTTTAAGAATGAGTGCTTATATAATGATCAGTGGAAACGTAAAAAAAAAAAAAAAAAGCATTGTCATTAATACCATCAAGAGAGCAGAAACATTGCGATACCGTGTGCATGCAGCAAACACTTTAGGGAAAAAAACTATACACTGTCAAAAATAGATTTAAGTAGGAGACTGAACTTGTCTAAAATCTTTGCAAATATGTCTGAACTCTGCCAAGAAAGTAATCGAACAGATGTTCCCATCTGGTTCCTCCTCAGTCTGTGCCCCATCTGGTTCCTCCTCAGTCTGTGCCAATGTGTTGTTTTGTGAATAAAATGTCTCTCTCCTCACTTACACTGTAAAGCAAAGACATCACTGACACTTAGAAATGATCTCACACTCCACCAGGTTTAAAAATTATTTAGAAATTACTGGGTACTACATCAAAAAGTTCTTTCAAATCTACATCACTGCCAAGAATGGTGGGACATGCCCATAATCCCAGCACTCTGGAGACTGAGGCAGGAGGATTGCCATAAACTCCAGGGCAGCCTCGACTACATAGTGAGATCAAGGCTAGCCTGAACTCCACAGAGAGACCCTGTCTCCAAAAAATTAAAGAAACAAAACTAAGTTACATCTCCAAGGAGAAAAATCATACATACAAAGAAAATTGGAGAGCATGATCTGAAGTTCAGGAGAATAATGGCCAGACTTAGATTTGAGGATGCAGTATGCATGGAATTCTTTTAAGTAATACATTTAACACAACTATATTTATAACACCGGTAAAAGAATTCTAAACTTGATAACCACGTATTAGAATTCCTTCTAAGAAACAAGACAGTGTTACCTTTATCAAATGTTCACTAAAAATGTGACGGAAAGATAGTCTTTCCCACTACCTGGTACATGCAATTAGTCAGTTTGCAAACCTGAAACTCAGCCAACTGGTAGACACTCTCAATGTATATGAAGTGCCAAGAAATACACCTGCTATATAACAAAACTGAGAGTTGGCAAGGATGACAGTAAAAGATGAAGTGTAAAGTGTGATTCATCACTTCTTTATTTTGGTAAATTCCTGAATTTACATGCAAAGCGAATCTGATTTCTGCATCATAAACAGTGAAATGTAAATTAAGGTAAATTAGAAAACATAACATATGAAAATGAAATGTGAAAAAAGCACTACCGAAGAAAATCTAGTTCAGGTATGACGATTGCTATGAGTTCAAAGCCAGACTGAGGTAGGTAGGGAGAATCTATCTCAAAAAAACTGAAATAACACAAAAGCTAGGAGTGAAGAAATCATCACAAATAAAATTAGAAAGGCACATATGTTAAAGTGATTTTGAAGATACAGAAAATAACACGGTTTCTGCTCAGAAAACGAAAGTGTTTTTATAAACCTAACATGCAGAAAGGACCATTATGAGCAGAAAGGTTGATTCTCTCCAAGTGACAAAGAATACCTAGAACAAAAATAGGATTTTATGAAAATAAGTCATCAAAAATCTGAGACTATGACATAAGCAGGTATTTTATAGACGGGTTTACACAGGAAATGAAAAAGTGCGTAAGATGGATGCATTAAGAAAAAGGAAATAAGAGATGCAACTAAATTTCTCTATAAATCCATGAAACTCGTCGAAGTGGAAAAGCCTAGTATGGACTGGTTACAAGAAACAAGAACTACTGCCCCCTGATGGTGGCAGTGTGGATGCTGTACATTAAGACTGAAATGGACGCATCCTCTGGGCAGGAGCATGGAGGCTGCTAGGCCCTGAGCATCTATCTATGGCCTTTCCTCAAATCTGCTTCTAGGGCAGCAAATGAATGTGCCTTGTGGCAGTTACACCAGTGACAGAGCTAGACAAGCCTGCTTTTCCACAACCGTGGAAAGCCAAGTAAGGTGTTCTGGAGATACACAGTGGTGACGTCTCAGGAGTCACACGTACAGCAGGGCCAAGAAATCTGGAAAACAGTATTAAGTGAATCAGGAAAGTACAGGACGAGCTCTCAAACATACTTCCCTTTGGGCCCACCACACATATATGTACAGGACACTGACATGCTGCTCAGTGGCAGAGCGTGTGTACTGTACTCATCAGTCTCCAGGGTCTATGGACAGCATAAGTAATGTACATGGGGTTATGCTGTGTAATGAGAATGGCTGAGTCTGGTCACAGGTGTGGGATGATGGCACACCTGCAGCAGAGCAGGCAAGCAAAGTGCTGGTGGTATCTGGGTCCAATTTCATTCTTTTAAGGGTTGCCCTGTGTGTTATGTGATACTGGTCAACATCCTTGGCCTCTCTCTTGCTCATTCTCTACATCATGATCATGACAAAAAAAGTTGAGATACATTTACATGTTTTCTGATGTGCACAATCACCAGTGCCTGAAAAATACCAGTGTAGCAGGTGCGGTATAGACAGATAAGCTCCTGCATAACAAGGTGCCCAGAAATGGCAGACAAAGTCCACAAGAGCTGCCCAAGTTCTCTGCACCACAAACCCAAGCAGATCAGTGACACTAACCGAAGTGCTCTGTCCCCGCACACTCTCTCCTTCTCCTCACCCCACACACTACTTTTCACATGGCACTGATGTGAAATCCCCGAACAGGCTCCACTGCTTGATGTTCGATGACGCCTACCAGGAGATATAAGAGGACAGCCAAAGGGGTGCTTGAAATGAAACTCTGTGCCTTATCTTAACCGTGTCTTTTCCCCATCAGCCATTTCCCTGGGTTTCTTCACGTTGCCAACATGTATTCGTCCTCAAGAGTTTGGGGAATCCAGGAGCCACTTAGGGGGGATTTCAGGATTACAGCCCTTTGTCACTTACACAACATATAACAAAGGCTCATGGTCACTTAATTCCTCAGAGAGATACAAATCAGCAGAAGGGAGGCAGCCTCTTGGATGCAACAGTCCAGGAGACACTGACATAGGAGAACTTGGCAGCCACATACCTGAAATCTCTGAAATGATCAATCTGAGGTAAAGAAACAACTCTATCAGGCCATACAAGAGATCCGATCAGAAATAATCTATCAGGCAAAAAATGAAATGAAAAAAGTAATGAACGAATTGCTCAGCACATCTACAGAAAGTATAGGTTAAAAAATAGATGAACATAGGCAACAGAAGTAAATGTGACATGAACAATATAAGAATGAACTAGAACGCATGAAACTGACTCAAGAGAGATTTGAAGGAAATGGAAACTTCCACCGTAAGCTTGCAAAACCACTTGAATGAAGCCAAAGATAAGAATTTCAGATCTTGAAGATGGCATGGCAGTGAGCAATCGTGAAATGAAGGATCTCTTAAAATCAACAAAGACCCAAGAAAAATCAATTGAACAGCTGCATGATGAGGCAAAGAGAAATGATATCAGACTAATAGGAGTCAGTGAAACAGCAAGAGATGACACAACTGCCATCAAAAGAATATTTGCAGAAATAATAGCAGAAAATTTCCCAAGCATGAAATAAGATTTCAATGTACAGTATACGAGGCTTATAGAACTCCCAAGTAGCCATAACGAAAATAAAACCACACAAAGACATATAACAGTCAAGATCCCAGATACCCAGAAAAAGACTAGAATATTAAAAGCTGCTAGAGAAAAGAAACACGTCGCCTATAAAAGAAAGCCCATCAGAATCACAGCAGACTTCTCAACACAAAGCATCAACTGAAGAAGAGCTTGCAGAGAACTACTACAGGTTCTGAGACAAAACAACTTCCAACCCAGAGTGATGTATCCTGCCAAACTATCCTTCAAGTTTAACAGAGAAATAAAATATTTTTACAACAAAGAACAACTGAAGAACTTCATGAGTGCCAAACCAACCTCACAAAAAGGACTAAAAGATACTCTAGACGGAGGAAAAGAGAGACCACAATCTCAAGTACAACAACAGAAAGGAATCCTCAAGCAGAGCACGCAAATAAACAGAGGGAAACAAGAAGAACCAACAGTCTTGGTTACTTTTCTTTTGTTGCTGAGACAAAATACCCAACACCCAAAATGAAGAAAGGAAAGATTTCTTTAGCTTACAGTTTGTGGAGGTTTCAGTCCATACTTGGCTGCTTCAGAGGCACAGTGGCACATGGCAGAGGGCAAACTTCACTGCAGTAGAGCACAGCAAAAACAACCAGAGCAAAAGGGTGGAATGGCTACCAGCAGCCTCTTCTCCTCCCTTACATTGTAAACAGCCTACCCCCACCCAGGGGGCGTGTAGCTCTCACAGAATCTCCATGCCTTCCTCTTCCACAGGCTCAGGATGTATACAAAGCAAGCACCCTGGCTTCCTGCTGAATCACTCAGCCAAACCTCTATAGACTCCCCAAGTTGACACAGTGTATCAACCATAACACCAACAGCAGGAAAACAAAGTGGCAAAGATAAGCCAATACACTTATATCACTTATAACTGCCAATGTACATGGATTCAATTCACCAACCAAAAGCTGTAGACTGGCAGATTAGATCAAGAAACAAAATCCAATAATATGCTGCTTACAAGAAACACATTTAACTCAAAAGAAAATTCATAAGACTGAAAATTAAAGGATGGAAAACAAGACTCCATGTGACAGGAACCCAGAAAAAAGAGGGTGTAGCTGTTCTGTTTGCAGACAATGGGAACTTCAAGTCAAGAAAAATTAAGAGATATAGAAGGACACTACATAATTATGCAGAGAAAACTTCAAAGAGGAAGAGCTAACAACCATAAACATCTATGCATCAAACACCAGAGCACCCAAATGTGTAAGACACATTTTTACAGCTATGAAAAATGAAGTAAGTACTAACACAATCATAATAGGAGACTTCAATACCCCATTATCACAAGGAGATGAGATGGATCAACTATACAAAATATTAACAAAGAAATAACAACTAAACCAAACATGCGAAGAAATGGACTTAGTAGACCTGTACAGAGTGTTCCACCTAGCAGCCTCAGAATATACATTCACATTCTTCTCAGCTGCACATGGGACATTCTCTAAAATGGACATACGCTAACACACAGAAAATGCTTAAGAAAATTCAAAGGAGTGGAAATTACCTCATGCATACTATCAAACCATAGAGCAATGAAACTGGAAATTAATGGCAAAGGAATCTGCAAGAACTCCATAAACACCTGGAAATTAAGCAGCAACCTCCTGAACAATCCGTGGGTCACAGAGGAAATCAAAGAAGGTATTAAACACTTTGTACAACCAAATGATAATGTAGACATAACTTACAGGAACCTGTGGGTAGCAATCAAAGCAGTCCTCAGAAGAAAATTTATAGCAGCGAATTCCTACCTCAGGAAAACAGAAAACAAGCACAAATCAAGAATCCTATGCTGCATCTCAAGCTTCTAGAAAAAGAGGAATAAAGCAAACCAAAAGCTCAGAGATGGCATGAAATTATAAAGCTCAGGGAAATAAAACCAACAAAGTAGAAAAATAAAAATTAACTTACATAATGTGAAGAAATATATGCATCCTCCGTTATCTGACTAGGAGTTAATATCCAAAAGTGATAAGGAATGCGTGCAGATCAACAGCAGGATATCAAGCTCACTTAAAACCACTTAAAAGGATCTGCAAAGATGCTTCTTTGAACAAGTCATGTCAACGGCCAGCATGTATATGAGCGATATCCAATACCACTGTCCTCAGAGAAAGAAGCACCAGTCTTCAGAAGCACAATGAGTGATCTCACCTCACACCTCTCAGGCCAGCCATTACAAAACATCAAAGATGGCTGGTGTGGTAACCATGGGGAGAACAGGGAATTTTTCACACTGTGAATGTTTCCAGAAAAACACAGCCATTATGGAGAACAGCATAAAGGTTTCTCAGAAAATTAAATACAGAGCTACCATATGACCCAGCACCTCACTTCTGCATCCATAGCCAAGGAAATGACCTTCTCAGAGAAACATCTACACTCCAATCTTCACTGAGACATTAAATAGGCAAGATGTAAAGCTAAAGTGATTTTGAGCAAATGGATAGTGAAAATACGGTGTATATATAAAAATGTAGTGTTACTTACTTTTAGTAAGACGTAACTCTCGATTTGCAACAACATTCATGAATCCGGAAGATATTATCCTAATTTCAATAAGCCAGACACAGAAGGTACTGTGTTTCCCACTTCTACATGGAAGAAAAGATAGAATATGGTCAAACTCATTGAAGCAGAGAGTAGAATGGGTTTGCAGGAAACCGGGCTGTGAGGGAAAACAGGCAATATTGGTCAAAAGGCCCGAACACTCAGCTCTAACATAAAGCCATACTATAGCCCCTTCACAGCAGAGTAACTAGAGTTTATGAAAATGTTCTACCTCATGAAACTGCCAAGAGCTGAAGTGTTCTTATCATGAACAAAATAATGGTTACTATTTGAAGTGATACACATCTTAGTTAGCCTGACTGTGGTGATCATTTTCCCATGTATATATATATATCCAATCACCCTAAACACATGCAACTGTTATTTCTGGAAAGAGTTGCAGTAAATTCCTCAGAAGATGGGAGGTTACTTTAGGAGTTGTTTAGGTTGGGGAGTGATTGTTTTACTGCAAAAGGAAGAATCAGGTGCATTCACATCAGAATCAGCAAAGGAAGGATATGGATGTGGGGAGTGGTTGTGTGTCTGTGTGTGTGCATGCACGTGTGTGTATGTCTGTGTGTGTGTATGTGTGTTGAGGGGACTCAAGACAATATTCCATGTTTGCATGTGCTGTGTGTGATGACAACTTTTTAGAGAACCATTTTGACCATAGGAGACCAAGATACAGGAAAAGATCCCTCTCAGCAGTGCTTGGCAGCAGTGACATTCTCCATTTAATCTCTGCTCTTCGGCGAGCAAAGTGCAGCTAAACCTCTCAGGTGAAATTCTGCTCTTCTATCTCAATGCACAGATATGCTGCCTGATTAGCTACAACCTGACTCAGTAGAACGCTAAAGAGAAAGAAGTTCCTTTGGCTGAATGCAGTCCTTATCCGTGTGTAACACTTCAGATCTTTTGGAGAGTTTTAAATTTTTTTTTGCGGCTCTTTGTGGGATCAATGTAAGGGAGCTGAGCTTAGCAATTTTTGTGTTATATCCCAGCACAGGCCCCTTACTCATTTCTCCTTGAACTTGAGGCCTGGGTGAGCTTGAGAGGCTGCTCCCTTAAACAAAAAAATAACGAAAGATGGAAATATCCACAAAAGCTGTGCCAGGTAATCTTCTCTGTCATCTTAACTAGACTGAGCAGTTCCTGGAGAGGCAGCAGGAATGTGAAGGCATTGCCCTCATCAGTGGGTTAGCCCAGGAATGTGCTTAGAGCTGAACAGACTGTTAGAAGCTGGGATCTTTTGTAAATGGGGAGGGGAGAAGGGCTTGAAGGGAGGGAGGGGAAAGGGGAAAAATAATCAAGTTATATCATGTACAGGTTCCAATTCTCTATGATGAATGTGATCCTTATGTATATTCAAAATGTACCAATGAAATCTGATTGAAAAAAAAGAAGGTGGGAGCTACCTGGAAGAAGTGGTTGATGAGGATGTGACTTTGGAGACCATGTCTCACCTCTTCTTGCCTTTCTTGCCTCTGTGTTTCCACTCCTCTATTCTTCCCACAGACTGTTCTGCTTCCAGCCACCAGGAGTTGAGCAAATTTCCTGCAACATGCACTTCCACCATGATGTGCCTACACTGGAACCAGTTGAGCTTGGGCTAAAACCTCTGAAATACTAAACCATAATGTAAATTCTCCTTAATTGGCGGATGGCAGGTATTTTGTCCCAGCAGCAACAAAGCTGAGTAATATGAAAGCTAAAAGATGATGTGATTGTTCTTGATTTACAACTATTAAGTGTTATGGAGAAAAGTGGCTCTCTCTGCCATCTGGCTAGTGGGGGAAGATAACCTCACATTAGAGCACGTGATTTCATACTGAGCATATGAAGTGATGCACTAGGTACTGAGGCCTTGGAAAGCCGTCATGGGAGGCTTAGGGTCTCCCTCAGAGGTGTGGGGTGTGGTGCGTCTAGGTTGACTATATTTTGCTCTGACCAGGACTGTAACTTTTCCCCTTATAGAATGTTCTCTCTAGAGCCTCTTTCCTTAGAAATTCTGGCCCCTGCATTTCAGGGAGGGATGGAATAAGCTACTGGATAGTGAGTATAGAGTCCACAAAGCAATGTGTACATAACGTCAGAGTTCTCATCTGATAATCACTTATGAAGACATGTTGCAAGAAATCTAAGTACACAAGTGCCTAGAGATAACAAAGCCATGATATTCGTATCAATTACCAATAGCTTATTGGTATTTAATTGACTTACAATTAATAGTGATTAACTATCAAGTATACTCAACAAACTTTATTGAATCATTGCCATATATCCAGGACTGTTCAGGAGTTTGAGACCTAACTCAGGCCCATCTTGCAGTTTGCAACAAACTTCTATGGAATTTCCAAAACAGAATTATGCTACTCAGACTAAGTAATCTATGGTACTTTCTTCATATATTTTCTTGTCCCAGGGGAGAACTTGGTCATATATAGCTCCCCCACTACATCTTGGGGAATAGCAGAGCCCTTGTTCCCCTGATTAACCTTCATGCCTATCCCAGAGGAGTCATCAGAGCCAGACGGAGCTGGGAGGTGCCCGGGCAAAGACACAAAGCCAGGTAGAGAACAGAAATCCGGCGGGGGCGGGTAGAGCAGACACAAAGCAAGAGGTAAACACAGCAGCCTTCAGAAACACAAGCACTGAACCAAGAAAACAGAGGCGCACAGTACGTGTGGGAAACCCATGGCCAGCATGCAGGACCGTGTCTCTCCGCTGGGCCCGGACTGCACAGTCCAGCACCAGGAGGACTAGGCTCAGGGGACCACTACCACGAACCCCACCAGGCCCTGTGCAGCCAAATGCAAGCAGCTGGCACCTCTCCCTCGGCCCGCACCCTGCACAGCCCCCTATGGGCACAGACCCCACGGCTGCACACACATGCCCACGTGGTCAGAAACATGCATTGCCTGGCCGGCTGTAAATGCGGCCCCATGGCCGTGCCCCACGGCAAACCCCACACGTGCACGCGACCTTCCGTGGAGGACACACGGTGCCACAGCCACCGGCCTCTCGTGCAGCCTCTGGTCCAGCCAGGCCCTGAGCCTGCAGCCACTGCACACACCTGTGAAAGCCAGGGCAGCCCTGCACCGGCTGGGGTTAGGGTGTGAAAAGCACACCCAAGCCTTGGGCCCCGGGCCCAGGTCTGAGCACAGCGCTGCTGTGGGCAGGTGGGTGTCAGCAGGACGGGACGGGGCCACCGCACTCCCCCCGCTGGGCCCCGAGTGGGCATATGGAGCTGTAGCCCCGACGGGCGGCGGAACGGAGTGTCCTGGCCCTGCCGTGGAGCGGGCTGAGCGGCGCCCCCCGGCGGGGACCTCGGAGGGGCGGGGACTCGGCTGCCTTCGCACCC
>PVLD010027818.1:0-20236 GCA_004027595.1 Dinomys branickii
AGGATTAACTGTCTGACTAAATTTGCATGTCTGTATATGGGTTCATACATTTACAATTCGAAGATATCAATGGATAAAGCAATAACCACTGTTGAGACCATATCACCTTGTCTATAGATTAGTTGTGATTGTAGTATTTTTTATGATAATTGGTGTCTGTTTGTCAATATGTTTTTGTACTTTTATGTTTCTAAAATAATAATAATAAAAAAAAAGATTTACAGATAGTGGCGTAAATAGCTCACCTCCCCCCCCACCGCCTCTGCCAGCAGAATAGCATCTTCCTGGTTTGCATGGGCTCTCAGATTGATGTTTTTGCACCATGCCCTGCACAGCAACCCGTTTCACGGATAGGTACCAAGGGCCAGAGAGGTCAGAGGGCTGGCTGAAAGCTTAAGGCCAGTAAGTGGCAGTCTTGAGACTAGAAAACAGGCCATCTGACTCCCAGTCTAGCCCCTTCTTGCTGCGTCACAGGCTGTTAATTTCCAAATTGAGTGGAAATCTATAACCACCCACTTCTCCTAGCATAGTGTGTATTCTGGCATTAAGAGGATCGGTCACAAAGAAGGGCTTGAGTGTTCTAACTTGAGGGGAATGCTTTGGGAAGTTGAGGAGGATCTGGTGAAAAACCTGGCAGCCAGCGAAAGTGTTTTCGGAATGAAAGGGACAGTGTCTTTTTCATTTTTGGTTCCCTGGCATCCACCTTTACACTTGGCACACAACAACCCTCCATAAATGTTTGTTGATTTGAAACCTGTATCTTAAATCCATTGGTAAGACTGGATTAACTCTAAGAACAACTTTGGATGTTGACTCTACATATGTCACTTTTGCTAACTTCCTTCCTGAGGTGAGGGTCCTCCCTGAGCAAAACTTCTATTTCTAGAAATCAGATTTCTTGAAGGTAGGTAGATACGGAAGGCTTGTCTCCTATGCTGCTTTGGATAGGTAGTGGTATTTGCTTTCCTTGTCTGGTCTTTTGAAGAGCACTGTGTTATGGAGACAGATTGTTTACACGTACTTAGCGAAGCTGAAGAGATACCATGATAAGAACTGTTCCTCACAAGCGTAAATATTTTTGTGGGAGGACATATGTTTCAGTGCCATGTGTGTTACTTACCGTAGTCAATACTGAAAGAAACCCAAGCACCGTTGGGCCAAAAGACACCAGTGTGCTCTAATTTTGTTGTTAATGCTGTTCAGTGACTAAATTTGTCATCACTTCCAGCACTCTTTAATGTTGTTTCTACATTACAGAAGAAAAAAGTTCTGTTTAGAATGTTCAGAAGTGAAACATTCATTTAGATCACATTCACTTGCTCTATGTGCTGTTTGGCTGTGGATATAATGTGAACGTTTCCTGGTGGAAGACCATAAGCCTGATCGCTGGGAGTATCCTTAGGAAGCTGGTGTCCGCAGGCATGGACTCCTACAGGACTCTGAGAAGCATTTCTCTTCTCTACGGGACTCTGGTGAAGCACTTCACCCTGCATGGTATGTGTTTGCCAGCGGAGTGTGCACAGTCTGGTCTGTCAGTGCACGGGCTACCGCCCTCGTGCTGACACACACACAATGGGAATTTAACTTTCGAACATGGTGATAAATATCCCTTACCTCGTTTGTGTGGATACTGCGCGATGACAAGCACACTGCTTAACACAAGCTGAGCCCAGGAATGGATTTTACTTTAGTGCCCAAGATCTTGACTTTTTTTTTTCTGCAAAAGTGGGGTTTCACCACACCTCTGCTGCATTGAAATTATGCTTAGACTGTTCACAATCATCAGTACTCTTAAAAGTCCCTTCAGTGTAAATAAAAAACAAATCACAGACTTACCCCTTGGGGCCTCCCCGCCCACCTCTCTTCAGCTGTCAAACACACATAATGGAAAAACGATGTTGCCCTGGCCTCAGGCCAGAATAAACAATCTGGAAATACTGTGTAAACCCAGCTGCTCTGGCAGAGGACAGAGGCCTCACTTTATGACCTCTGTGACGGTTAACCTTATGCAAAGTAACCCAACCTCACTGCTGATTTGCAGTGGCTTTTGATGCCGAATGGGCTTTAGGGCCGTTTCCCAGTCAAGGTGAATGCATACTAGGCACTGACCAGAGGTCCCTCTCCCAACAATCTGGACTTATTTCAACCTGGTCCAGCAGAGATCATGTGCAAGAAATGCATTCAAGTTTCATAGCTGCTAAAGAGAGGCCAAATATTACCCCTGAAAAGAAAGAGCATGATCCAAAGATAGGCTCTTCAGCTTCAGAGGAGCTGAGGTTGATAAACCCACAGGCCCTGCTATTTTAACAAGTGCTCTGTCTAAATGGAAGTGTGGCCTGCTAATCCCAGAAGAATTTGCCGGCACACTGGGAGGAATAGGCACACTTTCTCTGCTGATAGGTGTGGGGAAAGTGATGGTCAGGTGTGGAGCATCTGACAGTGGGAGAGAAAGTATCATCGCACATTCTTTGGGGTCAGCAAATGACCGCAGCAACTGCAGAACCCTGCACCGTGCTGGCTGTTCCTGAAACCGTGTGAACACGATGCTTGTCACAGATAGAGTAAACTCATTTCCTGAATTCTGCAGGGAGGCCACACAGTTCAAACACATGAAATACAACTGCAGGGCACCCGGCCCCCTGCAGCTGCTGGCAACGGAAATGAATGTGTGTCACTGCAGCTCACAGTGATGTGCACGGCTGACAGGGCCAGTGTTTGATGTGCTGCTCAGATGATGGATGGCATGTTAAGATCAACTTCTTGGAGGTATGGCAATTAAGGGAGGGAAGAACAAAAAGCGCTTCATGACTGCCTCCTTGCTCAGAGTTGGCAAAGTACACAGAGGGAAACCTTTTTTCAGCCTTCTTTTCAGATCTGGAAGTATAAATAACTAAAAATAATTTGAGATGACTCTGAGTTTCAAGAGAACCTTTTCTCTATGTATGGAGAGAAGTGAAGGGTACATGATTTACTTTTCTAAAAAGCCTGAGACTGCTAGGTTCCTTTAATGAAAGAGAATGAAGGCTTTCTAACACCCCTGATTTTGCTTTGATTTTTGGAAGCAGGAGCACAATAAAAAGAAAGAGGATGAAAAGTATTTGGTCTATGTAGAGTAGGTCACTGAGGGCCACGGAGACCAGGGCACTGGCCCCTTTGGGATGGAATTCTGGTAACAACCAGCCTACTTCATGTTCAGAATCACTGCATAGATGAGTCCTAACCCCATGAAATCCGGAGGGGAGGATGGCCCACTGAAGGCGCACCCTGATTGTTGCCTACATGAGTCAACTCCACACTCATCCACAGGATCTACCAAAATTGCTTAGAAGGCAGTAGTGGTGGTGATTCTGGTATGGACTCCATTTGGTCATTCATCAGTGTTGCACTAAGCTCAAAGCATGATTCCAGGGAGTGGGAGAACCTCTGAAAGCCAAAAGCACAGGAGGAGTAAACAATACATTAAGAAACAAACACACAATCCTTCCAGTAACTCCCTGGCCTACTGGGAATTCCAGCTTCAACAGAGATGGGAAGGGGTTCACTCTACACAGAGCATCAGAGGAGGGACAAGCAGGGGAACCATCCAGGGGTGGCACTGATGGCTGCAGATATCTATCTTTTCTAAGGGTCAGGTGAATACCTGGATGGACAAACTTCACAGCAATGAATGAGAGGCAGAGTCTGACACTTGCAGAGACTACCTCAGGGGTCTGTGGGTCTATGGTGCGGGTGACTGCCCACTCTAGCTGAGCTGAGGCAGGGGCCTTCCAGCCACATACCAAGATCCTGAAGCTCAGAACTAAATGTGCTGGGGTGGGAAGAGATTTCTGAGCCCCTGTCTTCCTGGCCCACACTCACTTGTCCAGAAGGAGCGACCTTGGACCACCTTAGTGAGCACCTAATTGGGCGGCTCTCATAACTGGCTTTCTCTCCCACATCCTCAGTAGTTTATTTTACAGTACATGCTCCTCTAAACATATATTCATGCTATCCCAATACAGCATTCACCATTAAACTATTGCTTTGGGTGTGTGAATGATGACAGAAAAGCATTTCTTCTCACAGCAACGATGGTACAACACATGTCTATTTAGGAAGATCTACTTCTGGAAAAAAAAAAACTTATTGGAAGCTTTACCATAGTTTTATCAATACATGTACCTTTTTGTTGGAAACACATTTTTAAATTTGAAATTATTATTGAAACAATGTGCTTTTGTACTTTTGTTACTTGGAATTTGTTATCTGGAATCAAACTATCCAAAAAAAAGAATCAGAGACAACTGGGGACATCCTGATAGAACAGACTACTTAACAAAGATCAAGAGAAACATAAAGCTGACAGTTTTGTCCAAAGCTGAGGGTGATAAAACTTGACACCTGACAATTCCTAAGTGCTGATTTCACTTTATGTAGAGGAGTCCATTATTTCTCATAGTCCCTGTGGCATTAAGAGGCCTAGGTCTCCCCCTGGCATCCATCTATTTCCTTCCATAAGGGTGAGGCCGTCTCTAAGACAAGTGACAAATTTTAATACTGAGCGGAGAATTTTCTTCATATTGTTGCTATGGTCTTCAATTCTCCCAGCTTTAAGGTACTGTTTACTTTCTTTGGTCAGAGAGCCAGAGATTTATGTAATGCCATTTTCCTAAATTTTAAGATATTTCCTTTAATGTCACATGAAAGTCAATCCGACGCCTAGCTCACTAAAGTCTCAAAATGCACAGAGCCCTTTGAAAATATCATATCTACGAACTGTGAGAAGACAAAGAATGAGCAGCAGTACATTTGATATGGGAGTGTGACTGCTTGTAAAACACTTAGTGCTCAAGAAATTCTTAGTAAATTACACTATGTGATGGCTACAATCACAGGGGTGAAATATTTCCCCATCTGTGGAATCTATATGACTGTACTCTGTATTTATACAGAATTTAGTAATGTTAATTCTTACAAGTAACTCTAAATGTATTTTCTTTCTTTTCTTTTTCACTTTTAATGTACTGGCAATTGAACCCAGGGAATACTGAACTGCGTCCTCAGCCTTTTTTTTTTTTTTTTCATTTTATTTTGAGAAAAAAAAATCCCTCTAAGCAGACCAGAGTGTCCTTGGACTTGCCATCTTCCTGTCTCAGCCTCTAAGTAGCTGGGTCTGCAGGTGTGCAGCATCATGCCAGACTCTAAATGTATTTTCTTTAAGAGGACATAGTCTATTGCATTCTTTGCTTTGTTTTAACAATCTACTTATCATAATCATCAGTTTTGATGAGTCCCCCAGCAGAGAATCCAAAGAGGCAGCAAACTGGTTGTTCTCTCTGAGTTGTTAAACATGGTGAAATTTTTATAAACCCTTTAAGGACTATGAATGAAGTAGCTGTTTAGGGAGGCTAAACATGTAGATAAGTGAGATATTTAACCTCTTGCCCAGGCATTAAGAAGTTAGGCTAATGAGAGGTGCTATTCAAAATAACCATTCCCAGCAGGAAAGTGTGACATGAAGTCCCAAGGATGCTGTCAGTTCTACTGGGAGAGTCTGCAATGCTGCTTCCAAATTAAAGGTACTGTATCTGGGGAACGTGTAGTACTCTGGTAGTACCAGGTCTTGGGGATGTAAAAGAACAGCCCTGCCTCCTCTTCTGTCTCTCTCTGTTAAATATCAGATTTGCCACTGAATGCTTTACAAGATAGCAGGTGTATTCAGAAGGCACACTAGAACTTTCTTCTAATGAGACAAAAATAAATTTTTCATTCTTCTGACATAGACACTGGCACATTTTAGGTGTTAGGGTCAATTCAAATTGTCCTGTAAGCAGAAACCTAAGAAAGAATGAAATGAAAGTACAATCTTTCCTTTTATATGAGAAGGAAGTTTGAAATTGACAAATGAACACACACAGATGCTAGGACCCTCTGAAGGGAAAATGCCTGGGTGCTATAGGTACCACTTTAAATACAGTCATAAGTGTTTCCTATCAACATTTAAATACTGTATACAGTATTAATATTATAGACACAGTAAATTTGCAAGAGCAATATGGGAAAAATAATTTTTTGTTCTACATATCTGAAAAAGGTGGTTGTAGTATAAACATGTATTTGTACTTAGAATTTTCTTCTAATGAGAAAAAATAAATTTTTCATTCTTCTGACATACAGACATTGATATGTCTTAGGTGTTATGTCAACAGCAGGCTACAAATTAAGGCCATTGGAGAGGATTTCTTCCAGAACAGAACTTCCATGATACGGTTAAGAGAAGCTTCAGAAGTCTGTGATATTTGTGGGAAGGAAAAGAAATATTGTAAGGTAAACTTCTGAAATTGTGCTACTGCATTACTCTTCTCTTAGATGAGACTGAGGGATAAAGGGGGATCTCAAAGAAACAATGTACCAACGCTGCAAAGACTATGTGGCAGATTGGAGGCAGCCAAGAAGAAGGCGTTAATTTTTTTTGAAGTGCTACTGCTAATGGGTACACTTATGTTTCATCAGGACTGGTTCATTTTAGGAACTGCTTTAGAGACAGGTGGGGATGGGGCAGGAGGAAAGGATAAAAGGAATGACATTCAAGACATTCTTTAAAAATCTGTTCAAAGGATGGAAAATCAAAGATGTCTAAAGAAGAAAAGTCAGCAAGTGGAAAAGCTATAACCTACTACATTTTAGTTTTACTGGGGCATGAAATGTCATTTCATGATGTTCTAAAAACAACAAGTTAACTGCATGAAACTGAGTGAGTTGGCATGCAGTGCCATACTTTTATCTCATTTTAATATAATAGAAACTGGTTTGTTAGGTCATAGTCCTCTTTTTCAAATCATGCACAGTTAGAGAAATATTTTAAAAATTCTAATTGCTCTTACATTCTAGAAAAACCATACATAGACATGCTGCTTGATTTATGACTTTCTGGTAACCTGTACTCTCAAGTGTGTTTTACCAAGTGATTTATTTACTTGGTCTCTGTTGAGCTAACCTCCTGGCCAGATTGTCTGCAATCCGTACAGCCCGGAGTGTAAGGAACTAAACTCCTCGACTAACACATCTCTAGAACTTCCATGACAGCTGTGGATTCTCATGCAGATATGCTGAAGTCCAGGGTTCAATTTCAAAATATCTCTTTTGTGCCATTTATCTTTGGAGAAAAGAGAAAATAATTGAGAGTTTCCAATACACTGAATAACATGGTGATCTTTTAAGCCTTTGCTAGCTACACGGTGCTACCTCATCTGCATCTGGTCTTCACTGTCTACCTTCCTCTCTCAGATTCTCTCTCTCTCTCTCTCTCTCTCTCTCTTCTTCCCTCTCTCTCTCTCTAAATATATGATTAAATATATATAATTTTTTTTAGACTGGGTCTTACTGTCATTAAGTTACCAAAGTGAGGCTTGAGTTTGTGACCCTCCTGCCTCAGCCTCCCAGAGTGCTGGGATTATAGGCATGTACCACCATGCCTAGATCCTTTGATTTCTACCAAGTCCAAAGTAGCAGGGAGGGTATTGTTGGGCAGGGTAAGGAGGAGGTGAGACTACAGCAGAGACTCGTGGCTGCTTTCAGACTTGGCTGGCACTCTGGGGAGGGTGGCAGCTGGTAGGCAGCATGAGAGCTACTGTCCCTGCTCTGCTAACCCCATCATGGGTGCTTCTCAGTGGTCATAACCATTTGTCAGTGCTTCTGGCTGCCGGACTAACTCCAGAATGGCACTAGATAAAAACCCAATCTTTGCACTTCTTGGTTGCAAGAATGCTCGAAGGATTTTAGAACATTATGCTTCTGTGTAGTTCTTGAAATATTTATATCCCATTCTTCGATAAGTTAATACTTGCAACATAATTCTTTCTATACACTTAGAACATTTGCAAGGGAGTTAGTTTTCAGTTCCATTTAACACCATTAGCTCATCTCTTCATTGGATAAATACATGAATAAGTATTTTTTTCTAATGTGTGTTAGACACAGATGAAATCAGTTGGCTTACACTGTATGGCTCTTGATAATGAACAGCATTTCAGTAACTGCTATGGGACAAGCAGATGGCACATGAGCATGGGACACAAAGATGAACACTACAGATACCGAGAGTGCTAGAATGGTAAGGGGAGAGACATGCCAGTCAGCATTAGCATGGGAAGTGTGCAAGGTTATTGATACCCACTGATTTTACTCATGTCACCTCAATGATACAAGTAAAGAAAGGGTTGTGTGAAAAATTGTGAAACCCAGCAATTCTTTTTAATAAATTAAATAGCTCAAATTATTATTAAATAGATTTTACTAGTTGGTAGTTATATTTATTTCTGGTGGATTACATATTTCAATAAACAAATTTAAAAATAAATGTTACTGAATGTGAACTCAGTGTAAATTTAATAGTGAACACATCATAGAATAATTTTTCTATCTGAACAACTAGAATAATGACAAAATACTAAAAAGTGTTCATTAATTATTATTTTACTTTATAAGATAAACAATGTATTCTAAAAATTTTTAAGACTCCAATAGATATTTGTAACAACTACACTGGAACATGTTCCCATTTTTATTTTGCTATTTTAGAAAAGCCAGAACCTAAAGGATTCACTGCTAAATTTCACCAGAACTCTAGAGAGGAATTAATGCCAATATATCTCAAAATCTACTGTGAAATTGAAAGGGAAGGAAAGCTGCCAACTCATTCCTTGAAGCCAGGATTACAAACAGGAAAGGAAGGAGTTAAACTATTCTTATTCATAGATGACAGGGTCTTTTACACAGAAGATTCAAAAAACTCCAAAAGACTGTCAGCTAATAAATTCAGTAAAATAATGACAGGATACAGTCAACATACAAAAATCAATAGTGACTGTGTGCAACAACAATAAACTCACCAAAAAGAAATCAGGAAAACAATCGCATTCATAGTAGCTTCAACAACAACAACAACAACACAATTAAATTCATAGGAAATGAAAAACTACAGTGCTCTGAGAAAAGAGATCAAAGAAGACATTAGAAAATGGAAAGACAGCTGGGTGTAGTGGCACATGCCTCATAATTGCAGAACTCAGGAGGCTGAGGCAGTAGGATTGCTGTGAGTCTGAGGACAGTCTGGGTTACACAGTGAGTCCAAGGGCAGTCTGAACTACATAGGGAGATCCTGTCTCAAGAAAGAAAGAAAGAAAGAAAGAAAGAAAGAAAGAAGGGAGGGAGGGAGGGAGGGAGGGAGGAAGGAATAGAGAAAAGAAAATGGAAAGACATCCTCTATTCCTGGAGAAGCAGAATGAATGTTGTCAAAATGGCCATATTACTAAAAATATTTAGATTTAATGCAATTCCAATAACATACCAGCAATGTTCTTCACAAAACTAGAAAAAACACTCCTAAAATTGACATGGAACCAGGAGAGAGCCAGAATAGCTAAAGAAATCCTACACAATGAGACCAAAGCAAGAGGCATTACAATCCCAGATTTCACGTTATACTGCACATCTACAGTAGTAAAAACATCATGGTACAGGCACAAAAAATAGACATGCTGAATAAAGGGATAGAATTCAGGGTGCACAAACAACCCCACGCACCTTCAGCCAAAGAGGCCAAAAACATATGTTGGAGGAAAATAGCCAAAAAGGCTAAAACTAGCCTAAAAAGGTTAAAAAAAACAAGTGGAACTGGGGAAATTGGTTATCTGTGTACAAAAGAATGAATCTACAGTCACATTTCTCATCTTACATGAACTGCAAATCACAATGGACTAAAGACCTAGATATAAAAACTGAATCTCCGGGCAGATAAGAAAGGTAAAACTCTTGAAGAGTTAAGCAAAGACAGTGACTTTCTCAGCACAACTCCAACTGCATAAGAAAAAATACCAAGAATCAAGAAATGGAATCATATCATGTTTTTAAAAGTGCCTGCACAGCAAAGGAAGTACAGTGACAGAGAAGTAACCTAGGTCTGAGTTTGATCTACAAATGTTGTGAACCTCCTGCAGGTTAGCAGTTTCTTATCTGTAAAATTACCACAATTATAGTTACCGCATAATTATAGTATCTGCCTCATTATGACTAAATAAAATACATATCTAAAGGGTTCTACAAAGTTCCTGGGAAACAGTAAGTTTCCAATGAATGTGAAAATTGTGGAAAAGGAGTTTGCTTACATCAACTCTAATAGAAATAATTAAAAAATAATAAAACTAAGAGGTTATTGAGGGAAGGGATCTCATGCATGGTTACTGACAATAACGATCACAAAACTGTGCCAGAACCAAATTCTTCCCCAACACCAGTGTCACTGTGATCATATACGAAATTACTCCAGCAAAGACATCTGCCCAGCACCTGTCTGTTCATCCTCAGGTGGGTGCCACCCCTGCTATTAGTCCTATGGCCAAGGTTTATTGTTTCAAAATATCTTATGTACTCCTCCTTATTCTTGACTTTTACAACTTCTTGCTGCAAGCTCTTTGAATATGCTCATAGTTAACTATGGCACGTGTGTTCCTATGGCAATGTTCTGCTATCCTCAAATAAATACCATTATTCTCGGAGAATCTCTTTCTGATTAATTAAGCTGCTACTACACCAGTAAAAATATTACCATTCTCAAAACGCAGTCTTGAAACATCAGTAATCTGCCACTAAATCAGGAAAATGCTAATCTTTCTAAGTGAAATAGAAGAATTTAAATTTACATGAAAATTAGTGGGTAAGAGATACATCATGGAATTACTGTATCAAGACTTCTACATATGCTGCTCCTTCAAAATTCTATGAATTGGAAATTCAGTGAGAGTAAAAATTCATAACCTACACAGTATTCATGAACATTTCTAGATAAACTTGCTCCAGGTACATATTCACTAGCTTTACAACCTATATTTGATTCTATGAACCAAATGTCCAAATACAGTTCAGATGTTTCATATAATTCTTTCCTTCAAGTTCCATGTGGATAAGATCATCTTTTCTATCCATTTTATGTTTAATTATATCTAGTCTGTGTGAGGAAATATCAAGCTTTCCAAAAAAAAAAAAAAACCAGGACTACAACACCTGAAAGCCTTAAAGTTAAATTTTGTAAGACTGTTTCCACTGCCATGACTACAACAGCAGCGTGTGTTAGGGTGGAGAGAAAGGCAAGGAAATGACAGTAACTCCAAGTGCTCCTCATGCCCCTACTGAGATCAGGGGTTGGTAGCATTCAACCCTACGCCCAGGTTATTGGGCTATGTAATTTGGTTCAAACCAGTTTCTACTTGTTTTCTCATGGAATGACATGCTACTGAACTAAGTAATAAAAACATAGAGGATCGATTTAGTACTTCTAGTGAAAAGATTCAAAGATGCCCATGAATTGGTTTTAAAGAAATCAGATCCATACGTAGCCCTTCACTTTTTTGTGCTGGCCTTCCCATTTATCTTTTTCTAGAATGTTCACCATTTGGTGGAGGCCCTGAGACATACTGAAGGCCTGCCTGAATTTCTATGCCTTTTCTAGTCCAGCAGGGCTGACCCTGTGTGGCTGTAGGCTGTGTTGGCATTCTTTGTTCTTGAGTATGTGTGTCTCCCTACGAATATGCCCAAGCAAGACCTACAGCTCCATGTGAAACTAAGGTTCATTGACAATTAAATGAGAAGTTCCCTAGTGTCCCAGTCCCAGCTCATAGAAACCATATTCCACATGGAGGCTTTGGGTCTGTGCTGGCCTATGCTCCTCCCTCCTAGCACAAGCCTCCAATCCCAACATCTTTCTCTGGGCTGCCTGAGACTTCTGTCTCAGCCCTTATCCTGGCCAAGCTAAGCCACCTGCCCTAGCTCTGGCTTCTCGAATAGTCTTGGCATTCAGGTCTTCACAAATACTCTAAACAGAGTGGAAAAGAATTGAGAAGAATATTCAAGTGATCGGTCACATCCCAGTCTGCATCAAATGGGAACAAAGGCATGCCAATTCACCTCAGCATTCCATTTTATCATATTTCCCCCGTTTCAATATTCTTGGAAAATCAATCATTTATTTTACAAAAATTCAGAATTAACTTCCATTTACCAGAGTTATGCCTAATACATATCCAAAGAAAAATGTGTAGCTTTATTTTTGTCAATTTTGAAAAAAATTTAAAAATATACTTTATTTTAAAAATAATCAACAAAGCCTGAAATTCACTACTATATTGTGCTGGTGTTTACCTCTTGGAAAGGATCCTCATCAGTCACCAGGAAAGGTAAATAGGCAAATGTCATTCTGACATTCCTTCAGGATTGTGCTGTGGAATGTGAGGGAGGTGGGGCGACATTTGGACTGTCCACACCTACGAAACCCAATAAATCAATGACCTCTAGGTATTGCAGCATGAAGACTTTATTAGGTGCCATCTGTAATCACTCAATTAAAAACAAATAAAGGATGCATAGTTAAGCCTCGGTCCCTGCCATGAATATAGCTGCACTGCGCACATCTGGTCGGGGTAAACCATGATCCTGGCATTAAATCTCACTACCGCAGTGGTTCCTAGGGAGGAGAGTGTGTTAACTGGTGCAGTTCAGGCAATTTGTTATTAGATTAAGGACAAGTTACACTGCAGTGGAAAAGAGCTGTAAGTGACCTTCATGTAATTAAACCATTCTACATCTCTGCATCGTTGCCCCAAATGGCCAAGAATTCAGCTATGAGAAGCTAATCCATCTTTACGGTATTTATAGCAAGAAAAAAAGGATAAGCTTACTAAAGAATCAAGTAGAGAGTAGTAGAGTTTTAGTACTTTAGGGCTAGAAACCTACACACATTTTATAGCTCTTGTATGTACCCAGAAAGAGGTGTGTGTGTATGTGTGTGTGTGTGCGTGCGTGTGCACGTGTACATTCCTACCACCCAAAAATATGCCTAATGCCAAGAACATTTTGAGATATTTCAATTTAATCATTTCCCTGCACTTATGTAGTTTTTCCAATAAAATTAGTATCTTATTGCAAATATTTGCTTCTCTTATCTTTGTCACTTCGTGCTGCATCATATTTTGTGTAATCACTTATGCCATAAATGTTTTTGAAAGCACAACTCTACAAGTTTAGTTGTGTTATATTTTTCACATTAATGTGTCAAAATTTATGTAGCCTGATTTTAAGTAGTTAAGCCCTTTTTCATTTGCAATTGCAAACTATACTAAGAATATCATTATTATAGTTTTTATGCACCTGTCAGTTCTTTCTTTCTAGGATTAGAATGTGTCACAAACATTTTTTCCCTCTTCAAGAACGCAAGGAAAAGTTTACATTTAATAACCGCATCTATTTAAAGTACATCGCCCGACGGCCAATGATTTAGCTCAGCAGTGCAATGCCTGCCTGGCAAGTGTGAGGTCCTGAGGTTGGCTCCCCTTCCCCTCATCCCTCAGGAAAAAGTACATCATTTGATGAGTTTTAATGGCTACACATACCTGTGCAACCACCACCACAAGGAAGATACTGGATTTTTCTATCAGTCTTCCAGTTACAAACAGTTTGAAGGTTTTTAGTCTGTACTATTAAATTACTCTTAATGTATATCACTAAAGTCCTCTTTCTTGCAGGTTGTACCAACTGTCCTCCCCTCCAGCAAGCTTCTGAAGTGGAATTTCTCTGTGTCCTCCCCATCAGGGGCTAGTTGTCTATATAATAGGCAATAATAATCTAATGGAAAAGGTGGTCAAATTTTAATGCACCTTTCCACTATGGCTTGAGTTTTGAGCATCGTCTGAAGGCCTGTGGGTTGGTGAGTTGGTCCCCAAAGTGGTGCTATTGGGACAGGTAGAAACCTTCAGAGGTGGGGCCTACTGCGAGGCCTTTGGGTCACGGGGGGCATGCCCTGAAGTGGACTGTGGGATGCTCGTCTTTTCTTCTCTTTCACTTTCTGGCTATGAGGTGAGCCCGGTCTGCTCTGCCACATTCTCCTGCCATGATGTGCTGTCCTCACCACCACATGCCTCAAAGCAATGGCCCATCTGACCGCGGACTGAAGTTTCTAAAACCATAAGCATTCTGGTTTATTCTGAAACCTTTTCTCTTTATAAATTGATAATCTCAGGTAACTGTTATAATAATGGAATGCTAACCAACCATTTCCTACATTACTGAGGCTGGGCTGTTACACTGGAACACTCTCTTTGGTTACTTAGACTTCTTTCTCTCCCTTTGTGTTGGTGGTTCTCTGATATGTTTAGGAAAAAACTTCATATATTAATAATACAATATTAACCACGTAATATCATTGATGCGAATATTTTTGCCAATTTATATATATTTTCAGCATGCTTAATGTTTTAGTCAGATATAGTTATACTTTTGCACTTTTGTTTTATTGTATTTATGTTCTGTAAATGTAGCAAAACCCTATCATCACAAAACATGATCACTTACTCTTTCTTTTCATGTTTTCATAAAAAATATCGAACTCTGTAGATGTCTGGAATTTATTAAGCCTCATTTCATAAGGTGAAACTATTATTTCCCTACACATTAATCTGGCTAGTTTTCCCTTATTTGTTCCGTCATCTTAATGAACTTCATGTCATTGCACACTGCCTTTACACCACTGTCTCTTTCTCTTCCTTTGACTACCTCATCTTGTGCTTCTTCACCATTATTCTAAGTCCAGGAGCATTCTTGTATTTTAGAGTCTACTCTAGGGCAAATTTCTCCTTGTTTCTTTTTTAAAAAGTCATTGGCCATCTCACAGGTTTAAATTTCTAGATAAGCTTGATAATCATTTTAAGTCATAAATATTTAAGTCATATGCCAATTTGAGAATATAGTATTTTTGCAATACTCTATATTCTCAGGCATAAACGTGGGCTGCCTTTTGGCTTGCATTCCTGAGTTGGTGGTGGTGCAAGGGCTAGAACTGTTAATGAAAAATTCTGAGTTCATTTAAAGCCATGATGTGGCTACTAAAACATGGCCAGGGTATGAGAAAGCCCCACTGGTTAAACTGCAGAGAGCCAAGAGGACTTCTAATTTGAAATGCTTCATAAGTGATTACAGAAATGTTCCCCTGACTCTAATGAATCTTAATGTAAAAATTCTAGTTCTAGAACTTTAAAGAAATGAAGTCTATAATCATAGCACAATTCTGCACATGGTCCTTAAGTCAATGTTAATTTGGCATTAGCAACTACTAATAAAATATGTTTTAAGTATTAGGCATCACTTTACCCTCATTAGCTTACTTGCCCCATTTCACAGATGTGTGGAAACAAGGTCTGGCTTCAATTTGCATCTGTGATGGGGGATGTGCTTGTATTTTTACTCTTGGCTTATATTAAAAATAAACTACAGTCAGTAGGAATGTGCTACAGGATGTGACCCAGCAACTCCATGTGACCTCAACATTTGCATTAGAAAACAACTTTAACTATGGGCTTCAACTGTGATTTTTCAAAATAATATAGAGAGGAAATAATTCCTTCTTACCTCCAAACCAAGACGCATTGAAGAACTCAAGTCTGCTCCAATCAGCAGACACTAAATGGGCAATTCCATGACCACCAGAAAAGCTGAAGCCAGCAGAGACTTCATGCCACACACCACTGTGAATCACGTCAGGGAGTACTTTAACTTATACTATGACAAACAGACCTGGGAACAGTTGTATTGTTCTAGCCTTTAAAACTCAGATACTGAATTAACAAGCACTTGTTGACAACATTGCCATACTGACACTGAAAATAAAGAATCAAGTGAGATGATGGGAAAGTTGTCTTGGAAAGTGTATCATTGTGTATGAGTATATCATCTCTATTAATTCTCAGGACAGTATCTGTAAGATCATTGTCCTAGTCTCTCTGATGAGGAAACTGAAGCTCAGAGAGATTAAGGAAATTGCTCAAAGTTAAACAGCTGGTAAATTTGAGCTGGGATTCAAATCCAAGTCTACTAGCTCCAAAGACTATGGCCGATTGTTGTACTATACTCTTTTCCTACCTCAGGAGACAGGAAGAAAATTACACTAACGAACAATACTATGTCAAGGAACAGCTTTTAGCCTCCCATGGGGATAGATGATTATCAAGGACAAGGTGAACTGAATCATAGTCTGAGAGGCTCAGTTGGCTCCTTGCTCTGCTGAAGCACAGCCCTAGCCCTCATCCCTCATCCCTAGGCTGGTTCTGGGACCAACCTTAACACAAACTTGTGTAAATCATACATTCTCCACTGAAAGAAGCCTCAGGACCTACTTTTGTTAAACTTTTGGCCTAAGGCTGAAGTCATTCTTGTTTACCAGTGGATTTTGTGCCCCGCCCAAGTGTCTAGGCTTCATTAACTGGGTTGCAGTGATGTATTACAGATAATGTATAAGTTAATTAAAGTGTATGAGTTTAAGAGCAAAATCTCTTTCCAATTTTGTATGGCATATTTCTTCACCACTGCCTGCAGAATCAAGGGTTGTTGACAGACACATGCCTGGCACCCAGCAGTCTGGCATCTGTTCTCTCCATGGTGATCTGGGAAAGTTTCCAGAATATTCCCAAGCAAATTTTCAGAGGATGATTCTTTTTAGGTATAACTGAAAGAACTTCAAGCTTCCAAATGTGGGTGAGTGGCAAATGGTAGGGCTGTAACGTGTATCCTTTTAAATAAATAAAAAATGAAATCTTACAAAGGTGATAAAAGAAAAGAGAGAATTAGAAGGGGGTTCCTCTGCTCCTGGGACCATATTACTTTCTCTTAGAGACTTGTGCCACTTTCAAGCTGAGTCTTTCAGCTCAGAAGAGAATTGCTCAGTGTGTGAGATGGTGACACAGTGCTAGAAGCACATGAGGCTTTCTGAACACTGGTTATCCAGGCCCTGGGGAGACAAGAGAATCAGCTTGGAAGCCACTGTCCTCAGAGACCTGCTTGGTACCAGTAAGTGCTTTCTGAGTGTATTCTTTGACTTTCTTATTGCTCAAAACAATTTGCTGCACAAAATTGAATTTATTGGCCAAATACATTTTCCTTCCCCTTATTTCTTTGTAGTATTTCATCTTCAGTAAAAATGAAATCTACTTTAAAAACACAGAAGAACTGATGGGAAAACAAGGAACACAGGTGTAGCTCTCAAAAGAAAACAGTTTCATGAGAAATAATGAGTTTCAAATACATAGGTTTTTGAGCCCCAGCTAACTAGTGATATCCCACACCAGCTATAAAAGCCTGTCCACACATCCACTGTGTCCAGAGGTCCTATCCTGGGACTCAATTTCAGAATTCCTAAATCTCTGTGAACCTGAGAATAGAGCTAGATTATAAAAACAGTGCTAGCATAGTTACACTCCTAATAACAAGTGGTACTTATCAACTTACAGAATTTGGCGCACAATGGAGACACTGATTATTTAGGCAGTGTGTACTCACTATGGGGTAAGATACTTTTCAATTTTATAAAACAAAACATCAAGCCCTTGATGCTGGCATACTGGCCTCTTTCTTTTGGGTGGATTCCTTTTTGCAAGTGTTTCCTGCCCCAGATTAATGTGATTTCCAAAGCACGTGTTACTGGAAGAGGTTTTGTCTATTTATGCCCAAAACATTAGACTACTGAGTACATTAATAAGCAAACTTGAAAATGACTTGGATCTTTTTAAGGAACTCTCCAGATGTGTTACCGCCTTTCAGCTGGGCCCAGCATTCTTGTCTCTGGTGGTATTAAGCTGGAGCCACAGGCATGTAGCAGACGCCACTTCACCAATAAATCCCGTGGTTGAGTGAGACATAGATGGCACCAGTCATATTTAATAATAAGCTCAGCCTATGGACGTGGATGTCTAAGGAGCATTCCCACTGACCCTCCTCACCTTTGAAAAACAAAATGTAACAGTGTAGGAGACTACAGATGTGGAAATCATCAATTCAGATCAAGTTCAGATCATCCTTTGGACACTAAATTTGTCCGCTGATACTAGGGAACAAGGAAAGTGGAAGAGAATGGGAAACTATAACCCCAGTATTATCATGAGGCCACATGCAACCAACTGTATGTCAACGGAAGCCAGGTACTGACAAGAGAATGTTTTTTTGGAAATGGAAAAACATTGACATTTTAAAAGGATACACTGTTATTTCTTGAGGATTAAGAACTAGTAGAAATCTCAGGCTGAACAGAGGGAACTGTTTAGCAGAACCTT
The DNA here is from genome assembly GCA_004027595.1 of Dinomys branickii. Taxonomy (NCBI): domain Eukaryota; kingdom Metazoa; phylum Chordata; class Mammalia; order Rodentia; family Dinomyidae; genus Dinomys; species Dinomys branickii. Next base: position 18,126 of record PVLD010027818.1, read on the forward strand.
CATGAAATCGATTTAAGTTTTATGAGGAATTAAGTTACAGTTTTTGACTCTGGACCATTAAAACCAACCATTCTGCCAAAAATGTATTTGGGATTTAACATTTTCTTTTGGAAAAACAGCTTAAAAGTGACGTACCCTAGTCACTTAAAGGCTGTGAAACTCTATTTTAACAATATGATGGGGCCTATTTTCAACCAAAGCAAAGTTAATAATAACATGGTCTAAGATCAAGACTAATAGCACATGTGGTTCAGTATCTACTTATAGACTCTCTGGGAGTTGTGTGGTCTTTCATGATAGCCATTGGGGCTGATTCTGAGTTGGTGAAAGTAAGCTAATCTTCCATGGTCAATGCCAGGAACCCACTCACACGCCCTATTATACTTAGGCAAACAATATTCTATGCTATAATGTGGAAATCTAGAAGTGTAGCAGGGCCAAAACTCACCCTGAACAAACACAAAACTTCATCACCATTTGGAGCGTAAGCTCTACATTATGGCTCTAAGAAGGTGGCCAGCCTCTGTCCATCAGGCCAGTTGTGCTTGACAGCCACTCAAGACTCCTCCTGGCCCTTCCCTGTCACATCCAGGAGGATCACTCTTTTGGGACATGTTGTCAGAGAGTGGCATCTCCAGAGACCAGTCCCCTGGAAGGCCATCCTAGGAGACCTGCAGAGGGGCCTTACATACAGGCTGTGATATTTTCCACTTAGGTTGGGCATGCCTGAGCTAACCTGAGAGTTCTTTGCTTCTGGGAGTGGGATGTGGGAAGAACCAAGTACACAATTTTTTTTTTCCCTATAAATTGGATCATGAGGGAACAATTTAAGTACTCCCTGGAAAACATGTGGTATTGTTCAGGTTAAGAACTGCCTTTGTCAGAGCAGATAGTTCTGTAAACAGTATCATCTGCTGAGAGAAGAAAAAGGACTAAAAAATCCACTTTCATTCTCAGTCACTGGTCCCAAGTTTGGCTATCCACCACTAGTGATATTTTCCTTTGAAGTAGAATGTTACTATTGAGGACTCTGTGAAACCACACGTGGCGGTTTGGTGCAGCGGCTACATCTGGGCCCAAATCCTGGAGCTGTGTGGCTTAGGGTAAGCTACTAATTCCCCCAAGGTATCATCATGGCCTGAGGCAGTCAAGAGTTTGCTCTCTGCCTGTGAGTGGAAGGGAGAGCCACGTGTGGAAAACACTGGACCTGCTTATCAATGAACAGAAGTTCGTATCACCGCCTCGTATTTTTAGTGCATCAAATTTGGATGAAAAATGAAGCATATTTCCTTCTAAAAGTTTTGTTCAAAATAATTATCAGCATACACATAATAAAAAGTACCTAAAATGATTCTTTTCCTAAGACATCCCCTCATAAAATGTGTTTTATATATATATATATGCAAACTTCACTTTTCTCACTGTAAAATGGGACTGAGAAAATATTAGGTTGTTCTGAAGATTAAATTAAGTAGTCCAGTAAAATGCTTGTCACAGTGCATGCATTCAATATTAACCCAACAAATCTTTCTTGTGTACCCTCTGTGCACAGAGCAGTGCTAGTGTTACTATTATTATCATTGCTGTTGTTAGAAATTCCCATGGGGCAGGACAAATTGTGTTATCGCGATCTGTGAATACCTTTGTCATTCTAGAATGACCTATCAAGGCCACAGCTGCATTCCAGAGAAAGATGGTTTTGGTCCAATGAGATGTTAGCATACAGAGAAGAGAGTGGTTCAGGGTGCTGGGATACAGTAGAGGGACAGGGAAGGCTTGAGGCAGCCATGAAGTTGGGTATCTATGCAGAAGGATGAAGTGGGAGATGCAGAAGAGAAAGTTCACTTTCTCACAATGTGGAAGGGTCTGATGTAGTTGTTTTCAATTCATGGGAGAAAATAAATGATAGAAAAGGATAGCACTTTTTTACTGGGCAGAGAACTTTGGACCGAAGTTGACTCACCACTCTGAGATTATGTTGTAGGCTGAATTGTGTCTCCCCAAAATATGTTGAAGTCCTAATCTTTTATACCTGTGAACATGACCCTATTTTAGAAATAAGAGATAATCAACTTAAAAGGGGTCATACTAGATCAGGATGCACCTAACCA
>PVLD010027819.1:0-20235 GCA_004027595.1 Dinomys branickii
AAGCCTGATGAAACTGAGCGAACACACTGCGGCCCATAGCCCGCCGCCCTCCCGCGGAGCGCTCCAGGGTCACACACCTGTTGCATGTTTTGGGCTGGGCCCAGTAGCCGGGCAGGACGTAGTGCGCATGCGCTTCCCCTTTCCTAATTTTCTTCTTCCTTGGCTGGCTCTTACACGACCGCTGTCAACTCTTCCCCCTAAGCTGCCAGTGATTTTATCTCAATAATTCTTCACCCAAGTCACCTCCTCTTTCTCTGTAGGCTTCACAAATTTTCTGTTCAGTGTTAATAAAGAGAGGCTGGGTTTAGCGGCACACAGTTGTACTAATTTCAGCACTTGGGAGGCTCGGGCAGGATTATCCTGTTCTAGATCAGCCTGAACCGCACAGTGAAAGCCTAAATGAAAACAAGCAGACAAACTTATGAGGGAGGAGTGGCAAGTAAAATTATGACAAGAATGGTCCACACAAAAGTCACAAAAAGTTACAGGGACCAAAATTCAGGGAAAGTGAGCCGGGCTTGGTGGCGTATGTCTCCAATCCCAGCACTCACAAGGCTGAGAAGAGTTGCTCCAAGTTTGAGATCAGCATCGGCTACAGAAGGAGCTCAAGGCCAGCCTAAACTACATAGTGAGACCTTGTCTCTAAAGGACAAAACAAAAACCAGAATTCAGCTAACTGGCTTGTTACAAAAGGAGCAAAACACATGCTGTCAAAACTTACTGTCCACATAAAGATTGAATCTAGCCACATATATCTCACCAAACACTACATTAAAATTAAAATGGATTAAAAATTTTTTTTGTCTTTTAGAGACACAGTCTTGCTATGCAGTTCAGGCTGGCCTTGAACTTACTTTGTAGCTCAGGCACGTCTTGAACTTGCAAAACCAGCTTCCCAAGTAATGGGTTTAGAAGTGAGCACAACTGTGCCTGCCATTTCCGTCACTTTTCACTTTAAATAAATGGTACTGTCATAGAAATAAAAACCTCCAAGATATAAAACAAGATTAACAGTTTTAGAGCTCCTACACAATATCTCTGAATGTATATTTTTTTAAAAACTGGCAAAACGTGTATACAAGAGCCTAAACCAACAATAACTGAAACAGCAGTGTAAAAAATGACCTCAAAACTATTAATTTAAAACAAGGCACAATATATTTCAAAACTTACTTCATATCAGCTACAACATTCAAAGTGGAGAGGCATTTTTGTTAGCAGTGGACAGTCATGTTTGGACAAATTTAGCATGCAGACTACAAATACGGTATAAACCTGTGCAACTAAAATACAATAAAATTGCAGCATTAGGAACTGATACCTTAGCTGGACATGGTGCGAGTGTTAACCCAGCACTTGATAGGCTATCACAGGAAGATCACTGTGAGTGTAAACACCACCTAGTTTACAAAATGCGCTCAAGGCAAGCCTGAACTACGCAGTAGTGAGACCATCTGAAATTGACAAAAAAAAAAAAAAAAAAAAAAAAAAAAAAAGAACAGAACAAACTGATACCTTGGGCCAGGTATATAGCTCAGCAGCACAGCACCTGCTTGGCAAGCATGTCATGAATCTACGATTCCTAGTACACACACAAAAAAACCTGATACCTTGTACAGTTTAGTACATAGCTCCAACCTGTGAGATCCCAATTCACCGTTCTTAGATTTACAAAGTCTACAAGTCTAAGCCATCTTAATGTTTCAGTGCACCTACAACAAAGCAATGTGAATCTGCATTAAAATAAAGCACGCAGCCAGGCATGATGGTGCCTGCCTGTATTCCCAACACTTGCAAGGCTGAAGCAGGATCGTTGTTAGTTTGAGACTAGCTCGGGCTACGCAGTGAGCTCAAGGCCAGCCTCAACTGCATAGTGAAGCCGTCTCAAAAAAACAACAAGGAAAATAAATAAATGAAAATAAAAGAAAGCTTTGCTATATAATCCTCTCAGTTCATACTTTCTTGACCAAAAAATATCACACCAGAACCCCAGAAAAGCCTGCATCAAGAACTAGTTATTCCTGGTTGGAGATTTAGCTCAGTGGCACAGTGCCTGCTTAGCAGGAGCAAGGTAGTGAATTCAATTCTCAGTACAAAAAAAGAAATACTCCTTTTAAGGAGTAGGTATACTAAGTTCAATTCTTGTGTGCCTGCTGAAAAACAAAACCAAAGTACAGTTAAAGAAAAAAAGTCATTCCTGTGGCTTGACATTCTAACATTTATTATTATGGCAGGAATTAAAGAATCTAAGTCATGCTCCCAAGTACTTTATCAGGTCTTTAAACTGTTTATGCTATAGTGTGCTGACAGATGACTGACTTAAAATTAGTACACAGCCTTAACCAAAGAATTGCTATGTTTAGGTGCACTAAGTTAAAGGAGTACATTACTATAATGTGAAGTCTTTAATTCTTAGAAAGGTAGATCCTAGTTTTAAAGTGAGTAGCTGGGTTGAATGAATTTTTAGATTTATTTTGTTGAGGAATCTCCATATTGATTTCCAAGGTGGTTATACTAGTTTACATTTCCAATAAACACACAAGAGTCTCTTTTCCTCTAGTTTTTATAAGACTTCTGATTAAAGTGTTAGTTTGAATCATGAACTTCTTTCCACATTTCCAGGTGCCAAGTGAATTGGGACAAATCATATTACCCCATTTTTGCAAACACTGAACCTAACTACTAAATCTGACTAGGTTCTTGTCCAAATCAGAATCATGCCAAGAATTAACTTCATAAACCAAAGTAACACTATATTTGATTTCTTGATCACAGCCAGTGTAAGATAAAGGGAGTGGAGCAGAATAAGTCAGGAAAGGGACAAGGAGTCTTATGTACATATACCAGTTCTCCACTATGAATGATTATGTACTGTAAACATGTAACTAATTTAAGGCTTTTTTTTTTTTTTTTTTTTTTGAGACTGGGTCTTCCTATGCAGTTCAGGATGGTTTTGAGCTCATTTTGTAGCCCAGGCTAGTCTCAACCTCACAAAAATCCTTTTGCCTCAGCCTCCTGAGTGCTGTGATTACAAATGTGTGCCACCATGACTGATCGTTTTTACGTATTTCAAACTTCAAAAAATTTTGTTTTTCAGTAGCTTTTACTACCTTTTTCTTACTGAAATACTTAAAGTTTAAGAAAAGTAGCTTTATGAAATACATATTTCACAAATACATATGATTGTTAAGAAACTGGTTTTCTAATAAAAAAAAGTGCAAGCTCAATTCTCTTCATTAAGTCACAACTGACAGCAGAAAGACTTCAATTTTTTATTTTAATAAAATTAGAACAAACAGCACATGCAGTGCTACCATCTAAAACTAATACAGCAAGCAATTAAACAGTGATTTGAGGTTCTACATTCAGCCAGATAGACCTATTTACTTACTGAAAATATTGCTGGTTGATAACAACACTGAATGTAAAGTCACTGACTATGGCAATACACAAAGAACCACGTTTGAAGATTCCAAATATGCCAGTCACAGAAAACCAAATCAAACACATAATAAAACTCGAGAAACTTCAAAAATGTACACGCTTCATATCATTCTGAAAGTATTTTCATTAATTTCTTAAAGACAGCATATCAAAACCTTGGCATGTATTAAATTTCAAGTTACCGATTTTATCTTAATTTTATCAGACACTTTACCTCCAATGCCAATGTCAGTAATTTACTGTACTATGAATTCACATTAAAAGCTCACACTACACTGAAATATATTATGTCGTAACAGTAACATTCAACATTCAAGTGCCAGTGTTTTTGTACTGTCTTTTGGTCAAGTTTCTATAAGCTTTCAAAAAATCACTTTTAGGCATACAAAAATAAGTATCTGTCAAAATGTTCAATAAATATTACACAAACTAGCAGCACAGCACCTAAGGTCCACCATGTGCAAATAGTTCTTCCAACTATCATCCATGGTCCCAAATTTTTACAAACTAGCTCTTGCTGAGCTCTGTTCAACTATCAAGAGACAAAATAAGATTGAAAGTTTTAAGAATTTGCACACAAGACATATATATAAAATTCTTTCAATATGCAATAAAATAAGTACTTTGTAAAAAATTATGGGCAAAATGTGTATACAAGAGTTTAAACCTACACTAATTGAAATAGCACCATAACAAATAACCTCAATACTGTCAAGTGCACCTACTTTAGTAGTTTAGAACAAGGCACAGTACACCTTAAAATCTATTGCACTTTAAAGAAGTTTTTGTCAACTCACATCACTCTAAAAACTTATTTTTAAAGATCAACACATTCTGGCCACAACTTCCCAAGTGGAGAGGCATTCTCTTTTTTGTTGTGGACAGTCATCTTCGCAGAAATTTGCTATAGACTATAAATATAGTGGAAACCTATGCAACTAAAATACAGTAAAACTGCACTGTTAAGAACTGATACCTTACCCAGTTTAGTACATAGCTCCAATCTGCGAGTTCTCAAATTTGCTATTCTTAGGTTTAACATTTCAATGCAGCTATAACAAGCAATGTGAATCTGCATTAAAAGCCTGCTACATCATCCTTTCAGTTCACACTGTCTTGACCAAAAACCATCAACACTGCATCCAGTAGACACCAGAACCCCAACAACGTCTGTATCAAGAACTGGTCCTTCCTCTGGTTTACCATTCTAACATTTCGATTTTATAATGGCAGGCATTAAAGACTACTTCAGTACATATTCCTAGATACTTTATCAGGTCTTTAAACTTCTCCCGTAATAGTACAACCACAGATGACTAACTTAAAATTAGAACACAGCCTAAACATTAAACAAGGAATTGTTATTGAATTTTATTTGCATTAACTTTAAAGAGTGCTTTCAAGGGCTGGGGATATAGCTCAGTGGAATAAGCGCTTGCCTAGCAAGTGCAGGGTCCTGAGTTCGATCCCCAGTACCGCAAAAAAGAAAAAAAAAAAAAAAAGCGTGCTTTCAAAAAATGTTACATTTGTGTACACACGTCACACTTGCTGACTGGAATGGCTTCTTATAGTTTAAAGTTTGAAGTACCTACCCAGGATAGAGTGAGCCAGGTCAGAACTTTCATAGTTTGTTATATTAAAAGTAATTACATTTTAATGTCCTCCTCCCCATCAGCATCTACCAAGTATCAAACTCCTAACATAGGCTACTACACTAGTTTTTTCCTTTTACTTAGTGATGAATTGATTATCCCTGCTAAATTGAATCACACCTGTGTACCAAAGTTTAATTGTAGCCCAAGTTCAGTAAATTTTGTCCAAACAATTGATATCTTGAGCACTGCTGAGACACCAAGACATCAAAATAGTAAGCTGTCTAAAGGTAAAGTCATAGTACATTAACAAACAAATGATCCTCAGTCACAAAATTTCAAATGCAATTTGGGGTGGGACTAAGCAGGAGGGAAGTTAATCCATACTGCGGCAACTAAGTCTTCAACTTCTGAATAGGGCTCTAGTTGTTCTGTTCATTTCTTCTTGTGACTTTGAGCTTTTGGAATTTTCAGGAGAATCACCATTGGTAGTGTACTACAAGTTCTTGAAGCTACACATTATAGTGTGGCTAAGTTGCATGTGGTTCCATATTAGCTTGTATGGAAGTATGATGACTGTAGCAAAGGAGATTCAGTTGCCCCACCAGTCAATCCCCTGGGAGCTGTAATTTCCACCGTATCCATCACTATTGTAGGAGCCGCCATAGCCACCTGCCAAAAGATTCAAAGAGAAATTAAATCACTCCACTAGTATCTTTCCTTTTCCCAAAAACTTCAAAATGTAATTGTTGTATATATACTGTTGTACTTTGTGTTTTTTACAAATTAGAAGTGCCTAATTATGCTTTGATAAAGATGACCAAGGAGAAGTCTTTACAAGAAAATATTAACATTACCTCCACCAAATCCTCTGTTATTACCATGACCACTGCCTCCACCACTGCGGCTACTGCTTGCTCGATTGCTACTAAAGCAAGAACTGTTGGAACCACTACTTTGTCGATAGTCTCTGCCACCAAATCCTCCACTGAATCTATTTTAAGGAAAAATTATGTGTATGAAATTCAAATAAAAATGCTAACAGCCATAAAAACTTCCAAATTCTCAACTGATTTTACAATTTAATTTCCACTGTAGTCAAATACTCTTAGCAGCTTTTCCAAAAACCTATGCGGACAAAAGCTAAACCTTTCTAGAATGTCCGAAGTGTTTAAGATAACTGAAGAATCTGTTAATCTCTGAACTTAACTTTGATTTTAACCACCTCTTGCCCCAAACATGTACCTTTTAGAATATCCACAACTGCTGCTCCCCTTATAAGGGTGTTCAAAAGCCATACTTTCCAACCAGGATGGCACCTCTTGTTTAGCTTCAACAAGAAGATCCAATAAATCCTTTGTGATGTTTCTATTTCTTTCATTAAAGAATGAAGTGGCAAGGCCTAAACAATTTAAAAAAAAAGTACTGAAATTTCCATAAAGTAGTTAGCCAGTATTCCCATATATGTCATTGAGTGAACCACTAAAATGATATATTTAAGCTGCGCATGGTGGCACATGCCTGCAATTCCAGTACTCGGGAGGCTGAAGCAGGACAATCATTTGCAAATTTGAGTCCATCCTTGGCTACAAAGTGAGCTCAAGACCAGCCTGCACTGCATAGCAAGACCCTGTCTCAAAAAGACAAAGAAAAGCAAAAAGAGAAGAGGGGAGGGGAGGATAAGGGAGAAGAAAAAAAAGGACGTATGTGCAAAATAACCCAAGCCCGAGTCTGGAACAAAAACTTTCATCTTGTTAATCTAATTTCAAGTCATTCCTGAAAAACTAAAACATCTGTCTTACAAATCTGTCAAATGCTCTATATTACACACATACAAACACTTTACCAAGGTTTCCTATACGTCCTGTACGGCCAATACGATGCACATATTCTTGTATGTCATTTGGCAAATCAAAATTGATAACATGTTTCACATTTGAAATGTCTAGACCTCTTGCTGCAACCTGCAAAATAACGTTCATTAATAGAAAGCAATACTCAAACATGATTAAATAAGTAACTAAATATACACACAGCTGTGGCCACTAGAATAGGGCTTTTTCCTGAGCGGAACCGGTGAAGTGCTTCCTCTCGATCTCTTTGTGATCGGTCTCCATGAATACTGGTACAAGCATACCCCTCATGGTATAAGAAATCCTCCAGAGAATCTGCACCCTTTTTGGTCTCCACAAACACTAAAGTCAGTGAATCCTTTCCTGAAAAATTAAGATTTCATTTATAGTGACGTGGTGTAATTATATATTCTAAACATTAACTGGTTTAATTCTTGCACTCTGGTTAAAAAAAGAGTACATAAAGCTGGGAAGTATGGCGGTATAACAACACAATGATTCTTCTGTACCTTGCCCGCACTATCATTCGTAATTTTACCTGTTGTACCTAAGAGATCAAGCAGAAATGACCGTTTATCAAATTCGGCCACCCAAATTACTTTCTGTTTGATGTTCTTGGAAGTAGAGCCTACTCTGCCTACAGCCAGAAAGATATAATCATCCAAGAAGTCACAAGCAAGCATCTGGGAAACCAAAAAGAGAACAATCCATTTTAATATAAAATTATATTGAAGTTCTACCTACAAACACAATGCTCTAAAACAAACAAAACCAAAATCCAACAGTACCTGTATCTCCTTAGGGAAGGTAGCACTGAACATCATAGTATGACGAACACCTTTTGGTGGCATGGTGTCTTGTTCGACTATACGCCGTATTTGAGGTTCAAATCCCATATCCAGCATCCGGTCAGCTTCATCCAATACTAAGTATCTGTTAAAAAATAGTTGACATTGGACAGTGATCGGGTAGACCCCTGTACTGGCTGAGAAACTGAAGTGTAACTGTCCGATGTCGTGGTGCACGCCTGTAATCACTGCATTCCAAAGGATCCCCTTGAAATTTGCAGTTCAGGTTTGCCTTGAGCTCACTTTATAGCCCAGACTGTTCAACTCGCAACGATCCTCCTGCCTCAGCCTCCCAAGTGCTCAGATTACAGGTGTGCACCAACATGCCTGGCTGGATATAGCCTTGAATTTGAGGCCAGCTGGTTCAAGTCCAGCCTGAATTACATAGTGAGACCCTTGTCTCAGGAAAGGGAGGGAGTTAATGAGAGAAAGAGAAGAAAAGGGAAGGGGAAAATAGGGAGGGGAGGAAAGAGAGAAAAGAAAAAATACAACCAACATACTTGCAGCAATCTAATCCAATTTTTCCTCTTTCCATCATATCTACCAAACGTCCTGGAGTGGCAACTAGTAAGTGGCATCCACGTTCTAAGTCTCGAATCTGCTGGCCAATATCAGCACCACCGTAAACTACACAAGGACGAACTCTAGACCGATATGAAAACTACAAGCAAGAAATATATTAGCAATAGCAACAGTATTATGATCAGTAAAAAAACGCAGTAAGCACTACAATGTATATTTACTTTTCTGGCTTCCTTGTAGATCTGCACCGCCAATTCTCTTGTTGGGGCTAACACCAAGGAGACTGGGTACTGTTTGCGACGCCCATACCTTCCATTTTCCTAAGAAATTAAGAATTTCAAACTCTTCAAGATACCCAACTTTATAGCTTTTTTAGAAAGTCCACCACAGCAAAACCTTCCCTTCATGATTTAAAAATTGTATTAAACTACCTGTAATTAAAGAAAAACTGCAAACAACAACATAAATGTATCATTGCTTAGAAAGGTCTATAACTACATGTACAACTCTCCCTAAAACAAAAAACTTGCTTCGGTATAAATTTTTACCTTTGGTCCCGGAAAAAAAAAAATAAATAAAATAAATTTTTACCTTTGCAGCCTTTAAAGCCTCTCCTGGACCATCTGTATATATTTGACTCAGGATTGGTAGAAGAAACGCTGCAGTTTTTCCAGAACCTGTGAGAGAAAGAATGGATTGTTAAATTTGAATTATAGCAGATGGGACTGAGGCAGTGTTTCCCTATATAGTTCAGGCTGGCCTTTGGTTCACTATTATCCAGGCTGGCTTCGAACTTGTCATTATCTTCCTGCTCCAGCTTCTTCACTACCACATGTAGCTTAAATTTGCATATGAAGAGATGATAAAATATCCCACATGACCTTGACCTGACTAAATGTTTTATACTCTTTTTCTGGGCAATACAGTGAATTTACACAAAGAACATTGAAGAGTCTACTGTGATTCCCCCACCCTTTTGGGAAGGAAGTGGTTCTAAGGACCTTCCCCACTAAGCTCCACCGCTTTTATTTTTTTATTTTGAGATAAGGTCTCATCAAGTTTCCCAAACTGGGTTTGAACTAAATTCTCTTGCCTTAGCCCATGACCCATTTTTCAACAATGTAGTGCTGATTTATCACTGCAGCTTAATTTGTACAAACATATTATTTTGTCTCATACATAACATCATCTATTTTCAACTTTTCTTCATAGTTTTATATATTGTTGGAATGTGAAATAACAATTAACAAACTTTTTTCTTTTTTGTCTTTTTGAGACAGCGTCTTGCTACGTAGTTCAGGCTGGCCTTTAGCTCACTTTGTAGACCAGGCTGGTCTTAAACTCGAACAATCCTCCTGCCTCAGTCTCCCAAGTGCGGGACTGCAGGCGTATGCCACCACTCCCAGCAATGAACTTTCTTTAAAAGACCTAATAGTTCTTAGACACAGGAAAATATGCCTATAACCTCAATGCTTGGGAGGCAAAGATTGTGAATTTTCAGTCCAGCTTGAGATATATAGCAACAAGCTATCTCAAAAAAATTCCAAAAACCTAACAAAATCAGGCCTGGCAAGCCAGTTTGCCCACAATTTTAGTCTAGTCTTTTCTTTATGTTACTTTATGTTACTTCTTCCACACTATAGTCATAATTTTCTCTGTTGTAGCACTACCAGGCTGACAATGTACGTATGTTACCCAAAGATGGTCTGATGAGAATACTAGTTTCATCCCAATGCCTCTAAAGTGTAAAAAACATACTTCCACTAATCTCTAGCTATTATCTCAAAGCCATGCCAAATATAGTATTCAGGGCTCTCTACAGAACATACTGTACAGCAAGCCCAGTTAAGACACTTTTATTCTTTACTAAATATGTGTACCTGTTTGGGCACAAGCCATTAAGTCTCTCTTTTCTTTGATAATAGGAATTGCATGTTTTTGCACTGGAGTAGGATGAGTGTAACGAGTAAGTTCAATGTTCCCCATGATAATTTCTCCCATCTCAATGTCGCTGAACTGTCAAAAGAAAAATATGAAAAAGTCCATCAAGAAAAAGCAGAAATAGAAATGTGCTCTGCCATAATTTGTTTCATACTAATACAACAAGGCAACAAACTAAATGCCTACAATTTACAGTATTACAGTAATTTTTAAGGAACTGGATTCCTGGCCTTATCCACCTTAAAGAAAATAAAGGTTTCTTCAGTTTGTTTCTTCTTTCCAAAACTCTTTAAAACAATGTTTTTCAAAGTCAAACCAAAAAAATCTTACATTTTCAATATGTGAAGGGCAGTTATTGCCAGTTGCCTCTACTGGTATATGATCGTATTTCTCAAAGTTAATTCCTGTATTTCCTCCAGAGAAAAGTTCCCTGAAATCAGATCATTATATGCATGTTATACTAGGTAGTAAGTTTTACAACAGTTACTAACACATTTTAAAAACTTACTGTTCTAAGTGTTCACTTGGTGGAAGTGGTTTTGACCACTCATCTTCATCTGATCTGTTATACCAACGACTATGTCCACTACGTTCCAATTTGCCAAAGCCAGCTCTGTCACAACTGCCAACACTATCATAATCACTCCGTCCACGATCGTCAAATCTGAACAGTATACACAATCGCTATTAGTTTACTGTTGAACACAAGTTCCCCTCAGATGTTAGTAACTCTATACAACTCAAATGCCATTTGTGATGCCCAGAGATATAACTCAGTGGCATAGCACCTGCCTGGCAAGCATGAGATCATGAATTTGATTTCTGGTACAAAACAAACACACAAAAATCAAAAGACAAATGCCATTTGTGTAAAAATGCTCTCTATTCAACCACACCTGGCTGAAGTAGGAGGATCACAAAGAATTGGGACACTAGCCTGAGGTACAAAATGAGCTCACGGCCAGCCTGAACTCCATAGTGAGACAAAAAACCCACAAAAACCCAAACCCAAAAAACATGTAACTAAAAATATTTAAATTGCCAATGATCCTAGCTCCTGGGAGGCTGAAGTAGGATTGCCTGAAGTTTGAGATCAGCATGGACTATCTTTACCAAATTCATATCCAGTTGGAACTAAATCATGGGATTCTCACTTAAACAAAAATGAAGTTTAAAACCTGTAGTAAGTCATAAATATCTCAAATAAAAATAGCCAGGCATGGTGGTGCACACCTGTAATCTCAGCATTCAGGAGGCTGAGGCAGGAGGATTATTGTGAGTTCAAGACCAGCCAGAGCTGCAAAGTGAGCTCACCTGGCTAGCCTGAACTGCGTAGTGAGACCCTGCTTCAAAAAGAGAATACATACATACATACATACATACATACATACATACATAAATATAGCACATCAAGTAAAAATACACTTCATTATTATTCCATACATCATTTCTTCATGTCTGCTTTCATAATGCTGCACATAATTTACCTAATTTTAGAAAGAATTCTTCACAGGTAACAACTTTTTTTGCTTAACCATTAATATATCATCTGTTAAAGAAAAGCAACATGTTAAGTAAATAAAAAAGGCATAGTAGGTAGCCAGGTGTGGTGGTGGACAAGTGTAATCCCAGCCCTCCAGAGGCTAAGACAAGACGGTTCAAAACAAGTCTGGGCTACTACTAAGTGAGCTCAAAGCCAGCCTGAACTACACAGTGAGACCCTGGCTCAAAATAAACAAAGATTCCTAAATTGGACTAATGTAGCACCAGTCTAGCACAGACAAGGATCTGGGTTTCATTTTATATAAAAATGGATTCCGAAATTACTAATGCATGTCTTGTTTTGTTTTTTGTCTTTTTGAGACAGGGTGTTGCCATGCAGTTCATCAGGCTGGGCTTCAGCTCACTTTATATATAGCCCAGGCTGGTCTCAAACTCACAATGATTCTCCTGCTTCAGCCTCCCAAGTGTTGGCATTACAGGTGTGTGGCACCACATCTGGCTAAATTACTAATATATACATACATAAACTTAAAACTTTACCTTCCCCTTGATCCACTTCCATGATCGCTAAAGTAACTGGACTTTCCTCTTGAATCACGAGATCCAAAACTGCTATATGCATTCTTGTCTTTACTGCAGCTCCATCCCGACCTCTTCTTATCATGGAGCCCTTTAAATAAAAAAAGCAAAAATTAGTAACTCTTACCCAAAAAAGAGCATCTGAGATGAATATACACTTCACAGATGAATACAAATCTGCAAATACAAATGACAAATAATTATGTGAAAAAAATGTTCAATATCATTGATCATCAACACATGCAAATTAAAACACAGATTCCACCTCAACCCAGAAAAAATGGTTATCGTTGAGAAATCAACCAATAACAAATACTGGCCAGACTGTGGGGCAAAAGGAACTCTTCTCCATTGTTGATGGAGACTGTAGACTGGTGCAACCACTGAAATTGGTGTGGAGATTCTTCAAAAAACTAGGATTAGAGAACCCACTTATTCCTCTTTTGGGTATTTGTCCAGAAAAACTGAAAACATCATACCTCAGCAATACATGTGCACCCAACTCCCAACATTCCTCCTGCCTCAGCCTCCTGAGTAAAGGGCTTACACAGGTATGTGCCACCATGTCTGGCAGCTTCAGCATGTCTGTCTACCTGTCTGTCTACCTATCTGTCAAGCTATCTAATCTATCTATCATCTCCCTCCTTCCCTGTCTCTCTCCTTCTCTATCTCTATCTTTGGTACTGGGAATCAAACTCAGGACCTTGTGTTTGCAAGGCAGGCACTTGTGCCACTGAGCTTTAACCCCAGCCCTGCCTTGGCCTTTTAAATAGCTGAGATCTCAAGTACTGCCATCACACCATTTTAAGATTAATTTCATTAGCCAAGTGTGGTGGTAGTCATCTGTAATCTCAGCACTTGAGACACTGAGGCAGGAGGATCACTCCAAGTTTAAAACCATCCTGGGCTACAAAGTGAGCTCAAGGCCACCCTGAATTACAAAGCAAGACCCTGTCTCAAAAAGACAAAAAACAAACAAACAATCAAAAAGATTAGGTTAAACGGACTTCTCACTTTATGTTTCTCTTCTAAATAGCTGTAAATTCTGTATAAAAACTGTTTAATTTACACATATACAACATAGAACCCTAGTGTGGTGGTATGCAACTTTTAATCCCAGTTCTCAGGAAGCTGAAGCAGGTTTGATACCTGAATATACTAAGTTCAAGGGTATCCTAAAAATATATAGTGAGACTGTCAAAAAAAAGCAAAGAAAAATTACATCCACACAAGTATCACACTCATTGGGCATTATGGTGCACACCTATAATCCCAGCACTTGGGAAGCTGAGGCAGGAGGACTGTTCTGAGTTCAAGGCCTGCCTGCACTTCAAAGTAAGCTGAAGATCAGTCTTAACTGCATAGTGAGACCTTACTCAAGAAGTCCAAACAAACAAAAAACCCAAAACGTAACACTCATACCTTTGGATCTTTCTCTGTTTCTTAAATGAGGAGGTATGTAACGTCCTTCTAAAAGAGAAAAAAACAAAAATTGAAAGCACAAAAACTCCTTTATTTTGAAATACAGAAATTTTATTTTCCCAAATTTTACCAAAATGTCCTTACTAAAATGAGTATTACACAATGGAAGTATATAAAAAGGCTACAGTCAGGGGTGGGGGGAGGGGGTAACAGGCCTGTAATCTCAGCACTCAGGAGGCTGAGGCAGGAGAAGTGTTGGGAGTTCGAGATCTGCCTGGGCTAAAGAGAAAACTTGAAATAATTAGGTGTTGTTATTGCTTGAGCTTTAAAAAGTAAGTCTGCTACCTGGTCTATGCTTAAGTATCTAATCCCGTGGGAAAAAGTCACTCATTATTGCAAAAGCAAAAAGTTTAATCTGTACTAAAAAATTTAGGAGATTAAAAAACAAATATAAAAATTCCAATGGCGCTTGATTAAATCCATTGTGATATTTATATAACCAGTGATCTACTCTCCCAAATATTAACTTCAAAAAGTACCACTATTTTGAAACTTTGAGGCAGTATCTCAAAAGCTGAGGCTCATCATGAATTTACTACACAGACCATGCTGGCTTCAAACTTGTAGCACTTCTCTTGCTGCAAACTCCTAAGTTCTGAGAGTACAGGTGTGTGCCATCACACCTGGCCTAAATTGTTAAAAAAAAGAAAAATTTTAACATGGGTAACTCAACAAACAAGAAATCAGCCAAGTTACCATAATACTTCAAGTTCTTCATAGGAAAATGGCTAGGACTAGCTTTAACATATAAATGTACAAGTTCTTTTAATACGTTTAACTTAATTCAGGAGAGGATACACGTACCTTCACTGTCTCCCACGATCTTTTAAAAAAATAATGTACATTAAATTAGCCCTAATATATTTCATATTTTTATATGGAAATTTTTTTCTAAATCTGTTAAATCAAATGATAGTGTGTTACCACAATTTTTACTTACTGCTTGCTGTACTTGCTCCCCTGCTCTGATTATCAGAAGAGTTCAGGTCTAGACCAGCAAACTGGAAAAGGATGATTAAAGACTTGCAATGCCAGTACATGAAAACTGCAGTAAAAATCAAATAGCATCACTCCCATTTCCTAAAGGCCGTTTGCCTACAAAGTTTTAAGAATACTCTTAAATTTACAAAGCATGGCAATGGCAAAAGGCAGAATGTGAATTAATGGTTGGACTTTAGTAAACAATCCATTTTATAAAGCAAATACCAAACTAAAAATGTTTCTTCAACTTGCAGTAACAAAATCTGATAATTGTTTTTTGAAGAGTATTCTTAAAATATTGTTTTATTTTCAAATATTCTTCAAATGAGCATTTTCTCCCTCCTCCCTGCCTGCCTTCTTTTTTTTTTTTTTTTTTTTGAGATAGGGTCTTGCTATGCAGTTACAGGAGGGCCTTGAATTTACTATGTAGCCCAGGATGGTCTGAAACTTGCAATGATCCTCCTGCCTCAGCCTCCTGAGTGCTGGGATTACAGGTGTGAACCACCACATCCCACATCTTGAATTTTCTTAACACTGCTGTATCCTTGATATTATTTTAAACTTGAAAGAGGAATAAATTTGAAACTTCTTTAATTCTTTTATGCTCTAGTATCACAAGACTGAGGTTGTTGCAAGTTCAGGACAATCCTGGGTTACAAAGTGAGTTCAAGACCAACCTGAACTGCCAGATCCTGTCTCAAAAAGACAAAAATAAACAAAACTACATTTAACTCAAGATAAATTCCTCAAAAAAAAAAAAAAAAAAAGTTAAATCCCTACACATCAGATCAGTATGATGGTGCACATCAAAAAATTGTAGCACTAGAGAGGCTGAGGTAGGAGAGTGGTTGCAAGTGGTTGTGCCATCAGCCTGGGCTACAAAGTGAGTTCAAGACGAGCCTGAACTGCACGGTGAGACCCTGTCTTAAAAAGAAAACAACAATAAATATAGTAATAATGATAATGATGATAACGATAATAGTTTAAAACCAACCCAAACTATACATAAGATCCTGTCCCAAACAAACTAAACTCCTGGACATCAGAAAGAACAACAATGTACAGTATCACCATCCAAACAATGCTGAGTACAGCACAGCTTTACATATCACAACATTAATGCATGGCACTTAGAACGTTTAGGACTTTGCTAACAAGGCGCACAAATGACATCCCTAAAACTCCACTAAACTAACTCTTTTCTCAATCCAACAGATACCAATACAACAGGGAAGTTATTTTTCTTTATTCAACTTTCTTATACCTTACCAAAACTTTTTAGAAGTAGAAAAAGTATAAATGCCAAAAGAAAGCTTTCCCAAAAAGCACACAGACCAAAGACTAATGCTGTCACCTACATGCACAGATTATCTCCTATAAGTCTTAAAGTCTATAAATAAGTGTCCTGTAGGTTATCTGTGATTCCAATGCTCTGTAGCTTAATGCATAGATACTGGGTTCAACCTCTTAATACTACAAAATAAATGGTGCTGCCAAATTACATACATCACCAATTAAAGAAATTGCTCGATCAATTTCCACGCCGTATTTGATTATTTATTTTAGTGACACCCAAATATGTTTATAAGATGTTAAATCTCAGAAAATAACTGCTCTCATTTTTTTTCTTTTTTGTGACAGTCTGTGTAGTTCAGGCTGGCCTCGAACTCCCAGTGCTTCTCCAGTTTCAACCCAACTTTCTGTTTCTATGCTAAATTTAATACAGTAGATCTTGACAAATAGCTGGTTTTAATATAACCGTATCGTAAACAGAAAAAAAAAACCCTCAAACATACAAACTAGCAAATCCTTCAAACTACATACATCATTAAAATGTCAGTAAGTATCAGGATGTGGACCGCAGAAAATCAGATTACATGATTTGAGTAACTGAAAAGCTCCTCCAAAAGCAAAACTGCAGTAGTGTCAGATTCTTGCTATGGACAAGTTTGTAATACCACTTCTAAGAACATACATCCTCCCCTGCTACCAACACCTCAAATGCCAAATGCTTAAGTACTCCACTTAAAAAGGGGGAGGTCCTAGCCTTAAATTTCCTTCGCAGGTAAAAAGTGACCGAACTACCTCCTTCCATTTTCTTTTTTTTCCAGACATGATCTCACTATGTAGCCTAGGTTAGCCATGAACTCACTATTTGGCCCACACTGGCCTCTAACTAGAGGTGATTCTCCTGACTCAGCCTCCTGTGTGATGGAATTACACGGATGTGATCCTGCGCCCAACCGGTTACACGCCCTAACTGAAGCATACAAACTGTATTTAAAAAATAAAACTGCCCTCGGCTAGGTTGCCATTCAGAAACTTTCACAAATGACTTAACAAAAGCACCGCGTAAATCTCCTAGATAGCGCCCAACCTCCATTATTTTCAGGCATGGGTCAAATGAAGCTCGCCACAACCACTCCTTCACTTCCTCTAGTCCCCACCACTGCGGTACTTGTGCGTCACAAAACTTTCCACTCCGGCCATACGGCCTCAAGGATACCGCACATGAACACAACAGAAAGTCGCTTTATCTTTTACAAAATTTGCCCAATAATATAGTCCCGTAGATCAGCCCCACTGCTGTAAACAAGCCCTTCAACATACACTACACAACGGCAGTTACCATTCCCATAATGAAGGCGGTACTTTCTTCACACCCACAGTCCATCCACCTTCCGCTTAAACACCAACGACGCAGAAACAAACTAAATCAGAAATAACCGTGACTCGACACCTCAAAGATCAAAAAAAGAAAACAAAAACAAAAGTCCTCCTTCCTGCGCTACTGGTCACAAATTAGTGAACGCCCGCACATGCGCGTTTCCACCGAGTACCAGGCCCGACAATGAAGGCGTTACTGCTAACGCACTTTATCACCACCACCACCTCCGTATGGTTTAACCCAGTTTCTTTCCCCATTCCCACACAAGCCAACTACCCGTGATAACGAAACCTGGGGGACAGAAAATGGGCTCAGTAACTACGGCGCCACAAGCCAGATCAAACCAGGAAAAGGAATCTTCGAAAAATTACGTAGTCTGATTTCACCTTACCTGCTGGTATACGCCGCCGAGCGTATTTCCCGCCGTCACATGACTCATCCCTGAAAAGAAGGGAGAACTGGTGGTGTCTCGCTGCAGGTTTAACAAGTCCGAATACCGGACTTATGACAAAGTTCCCTTTAGAGTAGCCCGGAGACACCAGTAAGACACTTACTCTGAAGGCTTTGTCAGCACGCAATACGCGCATCAACCTGTAACCCGCACCACCCCCACCACCCGCACCACCCCCTAAAGCAGCCGTTAGTTTTGGCTTGAGAAACTCTCGTGCTTAAGTCATAACCTCACGAGATCTTTGGGAGTCTCGTCACAAACGCGAAGAATGGCGAGAACTTTACTGTCCCCGCCCACCACCAAATCTTCCGATTCTCGGGAAATAGCGAGGATTTATTATATTTATCTTTTCTCCAGTGGGAAGCTCTTAGATATTCATACTCTGCCCACATTTCTACTTTCCCGCTCTCCCTCAGGTGCTCTTTTTTCCTTTTCGGTTCTGGGGATCAAAAGTTTCCTAAAATTTCTACTTCCGGGTAGCTTCGCCAAATTATGAACCAGTGAAATAAAACCCAGAAGCTGAGAGGGTTTAGTTCCACCTAACCAAGGGTGTCTGGCGAAAAGTCCGTTTCATAGGACAGAAGACCATCTCTCGAATTTTTAGCTGGGGAAGTGAAAAAAGAGAAAGATGGGTAGAAAGACTGAGGACGGGAACGCAGAGGAGAGTCCCCAGCACGCCCAAGCTGGCGGGCTACCCCACTAGGACGACAGGCTGCCCGGTGTTCCCATGTACCTGAGGCCCTTCTGGTTACTGATGTGTGTGCCCAGCTACTGGATGAGGTCTCCGCCTCAGGCAGTGAGGACACAATGAAACAATTACACTGTCAGTGACGCTGGCAACACATTCCAGATGACCTCATCCCGTCCTTGCTAACTACATTAGCCTGAGGCGGAGTAAGCCTGATTTTTGCAGTGAGCTAGTACTTATTGTATTCCTCTCTCCAAAACTCAAAAGGACTGAGATTGTGAACAACCAGTCACAGAAAATCATGCTGTTTATGCCTGAGGGGATTAGTGTGCTGAAGGAACTAGGATAGGGTTGCTAGCCTAGTCTTGGTATGACCCCCAGGCAGCTGTAGTGAGTGGGAACTTGAAGCAACGGACCTCCCTTGTGTGATGAATTGCCTTTGGTGGCCCACATCAATTTCAGCCCTACAATTCCCTAAAATGGGAGAACGTACATTGACTAGCTGTATCACTAATGTCAGAAAGCAGCAGCATATACGTGGTTCTTGTACATACACTCATTACTTGTGTCTAGCTAAAGTAGGCATTAATGGAGATTTTTTTCTCTTTTTTCCAAAAGATCTGATATTATAGACAGCTAAAGTAGGTAGAAATTACTAGGACTTGGGCCTTCCACAGAATCAATGCAAATGATGAAAACACATCAAGATTGAGGCTGGAGGCACATCTGAAGGAAGCCAGGGCTAATGATAGAAACGCATAAACAGGCCTACAACATAAACGGCAACTTCAGATTGCACCACTACTCCAGTAAATCCAGATAGGCATTAATGGTTGACCAGAACATCTGCACCTATCCTCACATCCCTTTCCTTTCCAAAAAATGCATTTGTTCTTTCTATTTAAAAGCCCTGCTGCTGTTCCTGGTGCTGTTTTGTGTGGTCATTCATGGGGATGCGGTGCCTCTTGCTGAATCAGCAGCTAAGAACAGCTGGGTGCTTGTCATGAGTGAGGAAAACCCAAGGAAGGAGTCAAGCCTAACAACCACCGTATTAATTTGAAAGTGATGGGGCAGGATGGTTAGGTGGTGCAGTTTAAGATTAAGAGACGTTTGTTCTTAGTGAGCTCAAAGTCAGCCTGAACTGTGGAGCAAGACTCTCTCTCAAAAAAAGAGAGACATTTGTTCTTTTTGCTTTAAAAAAAGATTAAGAGATGTATACCACTTAGTAATTAATGAATGACTATTGTGAATGACAAAGTTTGTGTATGAAACAGATCAAATTCACATTTGTTTGATGGACAGCCAGCCAGTCAGTGAAACAGACACATCCATAGTTTGCAAACGAAGGATGAAAATCAACTGATATGTTCTAGCAGCAGACAGGTGCCTACTAAAAAGGGAACCTGCAAGAACTTTACTCCAGTGGCTGGGGATATAGCTCAGTGGCACAATGTCTACCTGGCAAGCATGAGATGCTGTTTGATTCATGTATCAAAAAAAAAAAAAAAAAAAAGAAAAAAGAACTGTTACTCACATTCTCAGTTAAAGAACTATAATTTGGTTCTTACCACACCTTGACTACTACAGTAGAGCTTTCTCTATTCTTTCCTTTAGTACTTCTCCATTCAGTTATTTTACATAAAGTATCTGGTATATGTGCACAGCATGTTGCATTTTTTTAAC
>PVLD010027820.1:0-20235 GCA_004027595.1 Dinomys branickii
AATTTGCATGTCTGTATATGGGTCCATACATCTACAATTCGAAGATATCAATGGATAAAACAACAACTACTGTTGAGACCATATCACCTTGTCTATAGATTAGTTGTGATTGTACTATTTTCTATGATAATTGGTGTCTGTTTGTCAATATGTTTTTGTACTTTTATGTTTCTAAAATAAAAAAAAATAAAAAAAAAAAGAAAGAGAAAAATCTTAAAATCTGCGAAGCAAAAATATATAGTCATATGCACTAAGAGGTATTTTAAGAATTTTTACTTGAGCATTAGCTGTAACAGTGTTAGCCAGAACAATTTAATGATAAGTACCAAAGTACCACGGTGTATAGTCAAATCTGTCCATTTGTAGATTTTGGGCTTAAGAGTGTATTATCTTGATAAGGAATATTTTTCATACCCTGGAATATTAAAATCGCTATTTTTCAAACATGTTCTTGGGGTCAGGTTCTGTGCTTCGTGTGTGTGTCTCCGTCATTCATTCCAGCAATCCTGTGAGGTAGGCACACTTACTCCCATTTAAAAATAAATAAGGAGAGTGGAAGGTCAGATTGGCTTAAGCGACCCATCTCTAAAAGCAGTGTATGAGTTAAATTCTACAGCTAATATCAATGGATGCTTTCTTAGCCATCACGTGATCTCCCTCCTTACTTGCCCTACAGAATAAATTGTTTTTGTCATTTTTCTTCTGTTCATACAGTGAGTTCTGTCTAGGCTCAACCAAGGCAGCATTTGGGAATCAGGCTCACTTCCTGTAGATACCCAAAAGGGATATCATCGTTCTCACATACTTCTTAGTTGATTTTTGGAATGAAATAATTCTTTGTACATTTTTGGATAAAAATCTTTTACTACTTTTATTGCTAATATTTTCTCCCAGACCATGTCTTATCATTTCGTTATTTTAATGTCTTTTGCAGGACAATTTCAATTTTAATAATATCCCACATCAATTTTTTCTTTCACGCACTGATTTTGTGTTTGTTTCACCTCGATTTTCTCTTTAGTTTTCTTCTAGAAGTTTTAAGTTCTGATTTTTACATTTAGATTAATGATTACTCTTAAATTAATCTTGAGACATGTGTTGTCTGTGGATGAGCTTTTTATTTTATTTATTTTTTACAGATGTTTTATTTTAAAATTCCTTTGCATATGTACATCTAATTGAGCTATTTGTTAAGACAGTCCGCTGTCTAACACCACATGTAATAGTTGCTGCTGAGTTATGCTAAGTGGAGAAATCAAGGAAATATTTCTCCAATTGTGGTCTTTGTATTCGTGTTGTGTTGGATAGATGTTTTCATATAAACTTTAGAATCAGTTTGTCAGCATCTATAAAATAGCCTTCTGGGATTTTGATTGCATTACACTGAATTTATGTATCATTTTATCAATATTAAATGTTCCAGTTGCATTGACTGAATATCTGTGTTCTCCCCACCTACAAGCAGGATTCCTATGTTATAACATAACTCCCACTGTAATGATATTGGAGGTAGGAATGTGAGTGGAACTCTCATGAATGATATGATATTAGCAC
Source organism: Dinomys branickii (assembly GCA_004027595.1). Taxonomy (NCBI): domain Eukaryota; kingdom Metazoa; phylum Chordata; class Mammalia; order Rodentia; family Dinomyidae; genus Dinomys; species Dinomys branickii. The sequence continues at coordinate 1,555 of PVLD010027820.1, forward strand.
CCTTGTAAGAAGAGTGTCAAGAAAGATTTCTTTCTCTCTTTACCCTCTGCAATATGAAAACTTAGCAGGGAGATGGCCATCTCCCAACAGTGAAGTGAGCCCTCAGCAAACACCAGATGTGTTGGCACCTTGGTCTTGGATTTCCCAGAATTCATACTCCGATCAGTAAGTATTTGGTGTTTAAGCACTCATTTTAATGGCCATTTGTTAGAGCAGCCCAAAGTAACTAAGACACAGTCCATGAACATGGGATACTCTCAATTTACTTATGTAGTTTGTGTTTTGTTACATTTATGTCTACGTATTTTACTTAGTTTGGCTGCTACCATAAGTGGTATTGCCCTTTTTAATTTCAAATTCCAAATGTTCATTGCTGGTATGTAAGAAAGCAATTTGACTGTTGTGCATTAGTCACCTGTAACTTTTCTACACTTGCTTATTAGTTCCAGGAGGTATGTATGTATGTATACATGTATGTGTGTATGTATGTATGTACTTATTTGTGGAATCTCTAAGGTTTTTACAAAATCATGTTATTTGTGAACAAAGTTTTTCTTCTTCCCTTCCAATCTGTATGCTTTTAATTTCCTTTTATTTTGTTATGGTACTAGCTAGGATTTACAGTGTGATGTTGAGTGGGAATAGTAAGAGAAAAATATTACAACTTGATTTGTTCTCAAGCTTAAGGATGAAAATTTCACATTTATCAAAATTAAATATGATATTAGGAATAAAAACTTGTAGGAGTTCTTCATCAAGTTGAGAAATTTCCTCTCTAATTCTGGTTTGTTAAGAATATTGATCATGAATGTACACTGGGTTTTTCAATGCTTTTTTCCCATTAATTTACATGATCATATTAATTTTCCTTTTAACATGTTGATATGATGGACAATATTAATAGATTGATTTTCAAATGTTAAATTAGCCTTCTTTATTTGGAACAAAGTTTCTTTTCAGTTGTGAGTTTCTTTTTATACATTTTAAAGTTAACTTGCTAATATTTGCAAAGGATTTTTACATCTATAATAACAAGAGCTGTTGGAACTGTAGTGTTCCTTCTTATAATTTCTTTACCTAGTTTTGGTGTTAGGACAATGCTTTCCTCATAAGACAAGTAGGGAAGCACTGTTTTGGTCTTAGTTTTCGTGAATAGATTGGGGATATTTGAATTCATTTCTTCCTTAAATATTTGATAGCATTCACCAGTGAAACCATGTAGGCCTGGTGCTTTCTTTTTTTAAAAAAGATGATTAACTTTTGAATCAATTAATAAATGGAGGCCTATGAAATATATCCATTTATCCTCTGTAAGTTATAGAAGATTTTGTCTTTTGAAGATGTGAGTAATGTTACGTCAGGTACCAAATTTGCAGGTAACTAGTTTTTCATAGCCGAAAATAATATTGTATTGCATTTAATTTTGGGTTGATGTTTAAATGTACCTTACAGATTTTTTTCTGCACTTGCATATTTTTGTTTTTTAAAGTTTACTTTATTTCCTTATTTATTGAACTAATTATCATGAGAAAGGACAGAATAGAATTTGAAAAAGTACTGATACAATGATAGAGGACAAAGAAACTTCCTTTTAGTTAAAATATTTTTGAAAGCAAAAGCCATGAAAATTGTTTCGCTAACAACCTAGTTGTGTTACAAGATATAAACTTAGTAACTCCTGTTCTGCACTCATTCAGAATACCAATGAATAATGCAAATAAACTCAAATGCAAAAGAAGCATATTTATTTTCAGATCCACTCAGGTTTGTTTTTGACATCTCTGTGGTTCCTCTATGAACTCCATCTTTCTCTTCCTGGGTAAGAATTTATGAAGCCTTCATGCTGGCATAAAATAACTTGTGAAATTATCTACTCATCAAGAAATAACTTAGATCAGAAAGAATTTAGCTTGCTGGAATATAATATAAAGGCATTTAGTCCTCACTTCTAAGCATGCTGCAATTCCCGCTTCAGACATGCCTACTCCCACTTACAGATACATGAAGAGAGTTTAGAAAAATACATAAAGAAGCTTATAAATACACACAAGTTATTTCAATGTTGTAAATTTTTGACCAGGCAGCACATATATATCACAGTGCCTGGAAGATAACACCAAATCCTATTATTTCTCACTTATACTTTTATTTGTTTTATAAATTGTGAAAACAAGGAACAGATGACATCACCGAACTATTTGTAGATACACAGCTACAAGATGGCTGAAAAGATTGACTATTAATCGGTATATAATGTGGAATGTCACCGTCCATTCCCCTCTCTGTATCCACATCTCTTTTCCTGTAACTTTGGATGAGTCGCTCCACGTGCTTTTATTCCCAGTGATCCTTTCAGGAAACTTCTAGCCCAATGCCATCACCCTTAACTTTTCCTCAGAGTTAAGTGCCTGCTTAAATTTCACCTCCTGGGCATCTCACTCACTTCACTCTGACTCCAGCCCTGATTTGTATTTTTACCGTTGACTGACATTGTTTTCCAATTCTAAGTTTCCAAGCCAATAAAATCGAGGGTGTACAGTTGCAGCAGTTAGACAAATAAGCTTCCACAGCCCAGGTTTTTTTCATACAGCCTTGTTACCCAACTCTTCACACAGGGGTTAAATGGGATTTTCTGGGATGGGGAGTTTTGAATGAGGTAATATACATAACGAACTTATCCCAGAATATAAGTATGTGAAATAAGTACTCAGAAATTGTTAGGTATTAATTTTTATTGTTATTGTTATTGCAATTCTAACACTATCAGTCAATTACTATTGCATCTGAGGGTAAGTGGGAGGATTTAATGACATTATATACATCTGGCACTCAGTAGGTGCTTGATTATTATGAATGATTAAATGAAACAATGTAATACAGACTCGCACGTTAAACTTCTGGACGGCAGTGTCTACTTCACAGGGCTGATGAAGGCAGGATTTTTACACACAGATCTGTAAAATTTCTACTTCTTATCCTCTGTCATCATCACAAAAGAAGTGATATTTTAGCACTCTCTTTGTGCTGAGTACCTCAAATCATCCTTGTGCCATCCTTCAAGATAGGTACCATGGCTGTCCCCATTTTACAAGAAACAAAGATATAGAGAGGTCAAGATCAAGCTTAAGACAAAAGCAATATTCCTCCCAGGCCTGTGCTTTGAGTCCCTCCCTCCCATGCCTGAGCTGAGCCTGTTGTCTGCATTATGAGGTCATCACCATATTCATTAATTAAGCGTTTGTCTCAAAGAAGGAGAAAGGGCCCTAACATACTTTGGTAATGTGCGAAGACAGATAGATCTTAAAGTAGAACATGTTCATGATTTCTATAAGTTCAGACTCTTAATAATCGATTATTAGCCTATGATTGTATATAAGACCTGCCAAGTCTGAATTGGTTATACACTATTGGATTTCGATATAAAGCTTTCATTGCTCCCATCTTTATACCATTTCCTTGATGACTTGGCTAGATGAAGCCTTCTGCACTTTTGGTATGGTTTACTTTGTTCAGATGGAAGAGTGTGTGCTAACAAAGCTAAAAAGTTATTACTGGAAGTAATAAGAAATAAAAGATAATTATGAATTTGTACTAAATCTCTCTGATCCATATTTTATTAGTTGCTAGATTGCACATGTCAGAGGCGGGGTAATTATCAGGAGTGTCTCTCGTAGTTTGAATCCTCAGCCTTTAATTTTGAATCTGAAAAGCTTTTCAATTTTGGAAAACTCTAAATGGCTGTCTCAGTGAATTATTTTAGTAGCTGAAAATGAATTGTCTAGATTTTGTGTGTCTTAATGAAGTGGCAGAACCACGCTCTGATACAATTTGACGGAGCAGCTGATAGTCTAACCAGAAGTTGGTATCATTTTCTTATAGAGTTTAGGGAAAGTCATTGTGGGAACAAAATGTCTTCAAGTAATGTCTGGAACTTTCTTCCTTCTCCTTTGCTTCCTGCCTCTTCTACCACCTCTTCCTCCTTCCTTTTGTGTTTTTTTTTGAGACAGGGTCTTACTATTATCATTGTCTGGTCTAAAACTTACTTTGTAGCCCAAGCTGACCTCGAACTCATGGCAGTGTTCTTTCCTTTGCCTCCCGAGGGCTGGTATTACAGGCATGTGCCACCACATCCAGCCCTTAACTTTCTATTTAGCTGTAAATGTCTGTAATTTCTTATTGAGAGGTGAAGTTTACAAGAGACTTACATTTGAAAGGACCCGTAGATGTTATTGGTGAAGAAGTCAGTGATTAGAAAGCTGTATGGTAATTTTCTAATTTTACTCAGTCACAGTCTCTCATTCACTGATTCCTTTATTCATAAATATTGCAGCACTTGTACCATGCCTCAGAGACCAATACTGAACCGAACTGACCTGACCCTGACTTCAGGTGGCTGAGAACTCAGTCACTCCAGGTGAGGTTATCCTAAACCTAAATCACATAAGTGAGATCCTAAACAACCAGTCCTACCCATCTAAAGACCAACCGATCTCAGAGGTACAGTATGACTAAGTGTAGCAGAAACTAGACAGCACACTCTTAGAGACATAAGCAATCAATGCTTATTAATGGAAACCACTAAGATTTGGGATGGTTTGTTACACAGCAATTGCTACCTGATACAATGAACTTTAAAAAAATGGTGTTATTACTTAAGGGTGAATAAAAGTGAGACAGATGACACAGGTTGTATTTCTCAATATAATTTCAAAAATAATCCTAGATAGGTAGTCCTAACTACATCTGACTTTGCTTTAAAAACAAAAATGCGCACATCATGCATTACATGCTCTTTAAAACTTGTATGTAGGCTATTAAATACCAGCTCTGGATGAAATAAAGCCCTTAAGTACTTTGATGTAACTTTGAAGATTATCTTAATATTTAATGAGACCTTTAGGTTTCATATAACTTTTTTAGTTTCTACCTCATGTTACATTTAAAATGAAATAAAGCTATTAACAATTGATGTGCTGTGCTAATTTTTGAACTACATTCTCAGACCATGAGAGTTTGAATTTCTACTCTTTTTGACTTAATTCTAGCCATTAGGTAGAAAATCTTATGAGCACGTAGGGAATGTTTATATGCAAAGGATAGAAATTGAGTTGAGCTGGTTCATGGAAAAGTGAATTATTTAGAAGATACAGAAAGCTCTTATAGAAATTAAGTTCAAGAAAGAATTGGAAAAAATTTAGTTTGTCTCTATGAATCTCTATCTCACCTGAGATACATGGGCTTCTGATTTTGTCATGTGTCTGCTTAATTCTCTCTGTGAAAGCTTCTTTCAGTTTTTAAAACTTGATTCTGTAGTGGATGCTGCAGTGTGTCAACTAGATCCTGCTTTGAGGACCAAGTCATTCTTACGTCAGCACCTGGAAAGGAGGAATGATGATTCTTAGTAGAGATAGTCTGTGAGAATTTCCTTTGGCTAAAGAAAGCTTCCGTGCTGGAGTGATTGCTGCATCCAGTGACTGTTGCTAAGGAGGAATAAAAGCTTGGTTGTATGTTGTCAAAATGAGAAACCAAATGGACATCATAACTTCAGAGTATCCAGCATTAAGCAAGGCTGACGGCAGAAGAGGGCCCTGCAGAGATCTAGACTACAGTGCAATTGGTCCTGTTGTTTGGCGATACGACTTAACAGCTGATACATTTTTGGAAGGGTGAAGATTATGGCAAACTAGGAGGAAAGTAACAAGACAGATTCATATTTCTAGAGTCTTCTTATGCTGTTTGCAGCATAGAACTCTCTACTATGTGAAAATGAGCTCCTGGAAATCTGCTGGCCTCAGCAGAATCTCTGACCATTGGACATCAAGTGATCATGTGGCTGGGACTATGCAGAATGATCTGACACTTCTGAGGCCCAGCAGCAGTGCGCTGGCAGAGGCACATGGCGCCGCTGGGATTGGAAAAGAACAAAGTAAGAGAGAACAAGTGAGCTCCAGGAGCAGGCAGCCCAGCCCCCGTGTCATTCACCAGCACTGAAACATTCCTTACCTGTCTATTCACACATGAGAACACTCAAGGCTTCCCTTCTTATAAAGCATGAGAGAGTGCAGCATGTCTTCATGGCTGGGTTGGTTCTGACTGTGGCAGCAAGCTGCTGTATAGTCAGGAATGTCCTAGACAGCAGCAGAGGAGACAAGTCCTCTCGGTCATAGAGCTATGAGCACCGCATGCAGTTACCTACTCTGTGTGGGAAGAGACATCCCTAAGATAGAACATACATTCTTGGGATCTGAAGATTGACTTGGATGGTTGCTTGGGGACCTGGGAAAAGAAAGATTGGAAAAATGGGATCAAGATGGTGTGGGGAAGTAGCTCATGGATGAACTCATGGGAAGAGGGGCAGTATCAGCAATTCAAATGCTCCATGGCCACCTGTTGCTCCTCTATTGTATAAAGCAGATCTAGAACATTTCCACTATCACCGGAAGTTCTTTTAGACAGTGGCACTCTAACGAGTGAGGGTGATTTAGCCATGCAAGGCAGGACATGGTTACTGTTGGGTAAGGGACCGTTTCATGTGAGGTTCCTGCTATGACAGAACATGGCTCACTTGGGGACTTCAGGGAGGGCCATGTGGTTCAGCACAAGGATGGAAAGGTAGGCAGGAGCTGGGGAGACAGAAGCTGCAAAGCCCTGTAGAGGAGGATCCAGGGCTTCCATCCAAAAGCAAGAGGAGGTGTAGCATCATTCTCTGCAGGGCAGAAGGATGGCAGTGTTTGGTTTTGCTCTGCTTACAATGAGAAAAATATAGTGCAGAAGACAAGAGTAAAAATGTAAGTTGCAGGAGCTCATAGTTGCTAAATAAATGTGGGGCAAATGTTGACTCAAAGGCTTGATTGGATGGGAGTTTTGCAGAGGATTATATGGGCAGCAAGCAGTTACATCACTGTCTTGGTCACCATTATGATCTCATCGTTATTGCTTCAATGTTTATTATATGTCTGCTATAATGAATACAGCTCAGAGCATTAATAGCATGTATAATAATGTGCTGTGATAGGTGGGACTTGATAAAGTTAGAGCACCTGTTATTAAAAAGCAAGGTGTATACTTCTCTGGTGGGAAAGTTCTTGATTTCCCCTTTGTAGGTGCTTTGTTTTTAGCCTGAAAAATAGTAGATTGGGTTCTCTCATTATGCAAATGAAAGAGCAAACACTAAGCTATTGCTTTTTTTGGTCTTTTTGAGACAGGGTCTCTGTATGCAGTTCAGGCTGGCTTTGAGCTCACTCTGTAGCCCAGGCTGGTCTCAAACTCACAATGATCCTCCTGCCTCAGCCTCCTGAGTGTTGGGATTACAGACGTGGGCCCCCCTACAAGGCATTGCTTTGGGAGAGGACTTAATGGACATACTGACACAGGTTCCACAGGTCTGGAAGTTTGGAGGTTTATGAGATGGTATTTGAGCAACATGCACATGGCCAGGGGGGTGCCTTCTAAGAGGATGTGAATAAAGAAATTTTTCATTTTATATCTTTCCTTGTGGCTCAAGATTATTGAAAGGGTATAAAATTGTGTGATCTTGGATCACGACTCAGCAGGAGTGGGGAAAAGATCTCGAATAAAATTTCCATTAGAAAGGAGGGAATATGGAATGGTGCCCTTATATGGACGGCAACTGAAAATCTTTTTGATTCTGTGTGCTAGATGAATTATTTGTATGTGTCCACACAGATAGAAGAACGTAACTTGGTAGTAAGTAGATTAGGATCTAGACCATTTTTGGCAAAGATTATTCACAGCTGGGTTCAGAACTACAAGAAAGGAATCCTCTTTGCCACACCCTGAACATCTGCCATGAGCATCACCACAGTAATAAAAGCAGCGAGGACCAGGCAGGATCTCGGTAGTAGCAGTGGCCCTTGGATATCCACTGTCACTCTTTGAGCTTTTGGCTGTCTAGACTGCAGCTCTGGAACAATCTTTCCCACATGATGAATGCTCTGAATTTGATAGATCCATGTAAGATTCCTGAACATCAGGAATGTCTCCAGGGGGACCTCCACTGGAGAGAGAGAATTAGACTTCCTTCACACTCAGGTATCTGAGAGGTCAGTATCCAATAACATACAGCCTTCAGACATACAGTTAACACAGACATCTATAGAGCCTGCAGAAATTTATGAAGCCGTTTATCTTACACAACCCTTAAAACATCTCAATGAAGTAAGTGGGAGAGATTAGAATTCCATTTTCCATGTTTCAACCCTGAGCTCCTCCTGGTGATAGAAGATACAGATGTGAAGCAGATGGTTGCAGCGTGATCCTGGGCTGGTCACGAAGACCTAAGAGACACCTTGGACTGAGTTGAAATTTGTTGAGGATATCAGAAGAGGTACAGGAAGATTGCTCTGGGTCTTTGGATGAAAAGAGTTAAATTTGGTTAGAGGAATCAAGGAAATCATTAGGTGAAGTCCACCCTAATGTGGCTCCACTGAGCAAACACTCTGTCCTCAAAGCATTGTCTAAAAGCTAATTGAACACTGTGCCCAGTAGAATGCTGTCCATTCCTGGATTCGGTTCCGAACCACTTGTGACAAGGCTCTATTTGTGAATGGATTAATTGGCTCTATATTTTGCCATGTGGTCTCTGCTCTTATGTGGCTGATGTGCCTTGTGACCCTTCTGCTATGACCTTGAGCTCCCTGTCAAGGCCAAGCTTGCTTTCTGACCCTGGCAGTGCCCTTCAGCCTGCCATGGGTAACATCTCTTCTAATGTGATCCTGGGATCTCTCACTTTCAGTTCTGAAGTCAGTTTCCTAAGGGATCTCTACCTCCCTCTTTATTCTTCCTATTCTACCTTGAAGGCCAAACCTTGAACAATATTTAAGGGAGGACTCAAAAGACATTTACAGTTTGGAGAAGGAGCAATCTGGCTCAGGACATTTATTGTCATGCAGATTTATATGTCTGCAATATGTTATATAACCAACATGTTGAAGCACCATGGGGTTTTCCCTGATGGGATATACAGTCTAGGGTGCCACTTTCCAGAGTCTCTTAAATAATTAATTCATCTATCCATTTATCCACCCATCCAACAAAAGTTACATTCTTACTATGTACGAGGCACCGTGTGTACAGAAAATATAATTCTGAGCTAATTATGATAAAGAGAGATATGATCACATATATCATAGAATTTACAATCAGCAAACAATATACTGATAATGATAATTATGAAAACTAAGAGAATTAAATGTAGAGTGTCAGAGAGGTGAAGGCATTCCAGGGTAGGAGGCGGGGCTCTCCAAGGAGGAGATATCTGGGGAGGCTTGAGGACATGCATCGGTACCCAGGTGGGCATCAGAGGTGGGATGGAGAGGAATGTTTCAGGCACAGGGACCTCTCCCAGCCTGAAAGGACCCGGTGGGAGTGGCTAAGGCTCAGTGTCAAGGTCACATTCAGCTTCTGGAACATGGAGAACAGGGAACAAGTATGGGGAAAGAGTGTGGTGAGCCTGGCCAGAAAGGTGAGGTGGACATCATAAGACAGGGAGGGCTTTGGGTTGGATCTTCCAGGAAAAGGGCAACTTCTTAAACACTTTCATCAGGGGAACGACATGGTTAACTTCAAATGTTAAAAATCTGGCACTGGTAAGGAGAACGGATCCAGTGGGAATAGACAGAAGATGCCTCGGCCTCCCCATGGGTGATGCGGTAGTCTGGAGCAGAGAGATGGTGGTGAGGCTGCAGAGGAAGTAGAAGAGCCAGGGGTCTTTAGAGAAGAAGTTTACCCACTCCTTCCTCAGAGGACAAATGTTCTGTGCCTCTGCTGACTTTTCGCTGGGGCATTAAGCACTGCATTGTGGAAATATTATATTGATGCATTATTTATTCCCAAGAAAGTTATGATTTCAGAACTTTCTGACCAAAAAGAAATAAAGGCAAAGGGAATTGAAGGACTTGAGATGAAGGGATATTCAGGTCAGTGAAATGCATATTGAAGATCCAGGAAAGGGGAGCAAGCAAGACTTCTTGTTCTTCTAAAAGAACAAGAAGGCTTTATGAAGCTTCTCTTCCACTTTCACCCATCAAACACAGCCTCTTACCCCAAGACCAAAGCAAAAGGGCTTCTATAGATCCTCTTTATGAAGACACTTCTAACCATTTCCCTTTGGCGAAAAGCTGCCACATGTAAATCTGTAGCTCAGAGGATGAGCATATGCTGGCTTCTTTCAGTACGTGTGTGTGCCTGAGCACGCAGGTGTGCACCTATTTACACATGCACACACACATGCATGGTTATTCACTGACAGATACAACAGTTTGGACAGAACTTGTGAATGCTCCTGTGATTTTTTTTTTTCCTGCTTAACTTGAAAGTGTTTCCATAGCAACGCGAACTTGAGTTTCTGAAAGGGTATTTTGAGGGGGCTTTGCCAACCTATGTTTTGTTATTAATTGTATATGAATCTGGCTTCTGTGGCACTGACTTGTTGTACAGGAAATTCTAGGGAGAGTAGACTGTTTAGTTTCCTGTACATGCCTGCCCAGCTTAGAATACAGAAAAGACGGAGTCATAGGCAGGAAAGCTCTACTTGACCAACAGTTTTGGAAGTAAAGGGCTTTGCTGGGCTTGCTGTTATTCGCATTCCACATTTTAGGTGCATTTTATTAGGAGCATTTTTTCCTGGACCATTGGATCTAAGGTTTCCACTGCAGTTGACTGAAAAAAAGAAGTCGCTTTGAATCTTCACAGTTTTCTCATGTCCCTACATGAAGTCGGGTTGGCTTCTTTCTTAATGCTCTTTTGTTAGCTTAATCAAGGCACGCTCTTGGTTCGAGCAGAGACTATTATGAAAGCAAAGAGGCAAACATCCATTTCGTGCTGATTAACCAAAATTCAGAAAACTTATTTTGTCCTATCTTCTTTTACTGTTTTCTATTCCAAGCAAAAGACAACCCTATTATTCCAGAAAATTTTGTTGCAAGGGGTAAAAATCCAACTTGAACGGCTTCAGATATAAACTGGATGTAGGGGCTCCATTTTGGCAAAGTCCAAATGTAGAGGAGGATTCATGGATTGGGCAGGACAGTGTAAGAAAAATTTCATTTCTATCCCTCTGTTTCTTAGCTAACCTTTTTCATAGTGGCTTCATTCCCTAGTACTGCTGACAAAGAAAATTATCATCCATTGACCTTGGTTTCTACTCCTCCAAATGCCAGCTTGTAAAGGCAAATGAGAGTCTGTTCATTTTTGCCTCCAAATATAAAGTCCTAGTTGAACAGGTCTGATTGCTCTTGCTTGCTAAGAGGGCGGGGGATTATGATTAGCTAGACCAAGGTGACATGCTCATTCTCAGGGCCAAGAGGAGGGTATTGTGCCTTGCAGTGTCCCTCCCAATCATAAAGTTGAAGTACAGTGGGAGAAGCAAATATATTTGAATGCTTCCTTGGTTACTCTGATGAAGAGGCTACTTTGGAAACTAGTAGTGAACATAATTCTAGAAGGGTGACAAGGTATAGAATCTTGAAAGAAAGACTGAACTCAGCTAAGAGTACTTTCCTAATGCAATATTTGATGGAACTTTAATTTTTTAGAAGTTATGGTCTCATTTTGATATACATTGTCCAAGTCTCCCTGTATTGATGGAGAGGCAGGAGGGAATGAGGCTTGAGGATGAAAACCAGACCTTTGTCAGAAGGAAGGTGCCAGGGGAAAAAAACCACAGAAGTGCAAAATAGGGAGGCAAAATGAGGATGTGCATTGCTCTTTGGCTGCCACCATCAGAACCTCCTTTTATGTTCGAGAAAGGACACATCTTATGTGTCTTGGGGTGAGGAACAATGACCACTGACTTTGTAAGGTGGAAATGTCAGAATTACCATTTTCCAGTCTCTCTTTCATCTGTGGCTTAGATGTAAATCCTACCAAAGAGGTACAACACCCTAAGACTTTGATTCATGTGGCTGTGGTACCAAATGACAAGGCCTGTGGTAGAGATGAGAGCCAGGCATCATGAACTGGAGCAGCAAAATCAGGCTCTGACTTGTCTCAGATGGTTCCCTGAGACAGAAGGTACTGGGTGAGGCTGGGTATGTTGTGCGATTTCAAACATTTTGATTGGCTGTGCAGCTTAAAGCAGGGACGGTCTCAGAAAAGCAGGGAATATTGTAAATAAGGGCCCAAACGGGTAGTGAGGCTAGTAGTTACGTTAGAGGACCCCAGAGCTATGAGGTAGCTGTAAAATGTAGAGTCCATGTGGCCCGAATCAGTTACTACAGTGAAATGATTGTTACAGGTATGTGAAATGCTCCTTGAAAGTAATGTCAAACCTTAAAGAGGTGGCAAAAGGGCACTACAGGTGCTAAATCAGCCCTCAGTCATGTTGTGGTTAACCCACACAAGTCTGTGAACTGGTTGCTAACATCAAAGTTTCACCAAAACATGTGAATTTATCTTCCTATTAAAGAGTTAAATATCTGGCATGACTAGGTTTATGCTGAACAAGATTTAGCAGGAGCTTCCTACAGGAGGTGAGGCATAGATGCACCATCTTTTTAGTTATTTTTACCTAGTTTTATCCAGTTATGATCCGTTATTGGTCTTGATACATATTTGGGTCCTCATTTGCAAGCAGTGAATGTTGAATGGCAAATGTCAGTGAAAAAGAAAGTGTATTCAAGTTTATTCTGGTGGGTTGTAGGAGAAGCATTCAGGAATGACACCCTAGCTTCTGCTATTGCATGGGGATCATCAAGACAGGACAGTTGGGCTGCTGAGCAGAGGCCTCATGGCCTGCTGCAGCTGCATGACATAGCCTGGATGCTTGGTGCTGGTTACAACCCCAAACCACTGACCCTGAGGCCTCCTCCCCTGGAAGGGGTACTGTGAAGTGACTGCTGTCTCTAAGACTGACTCAACCTCTGGGTGCATGTGCCTGATTTGCAGAGCTTAGGTCACATGTTTGTCCTCTGGGTACAAAGGAAGCTGGAAAATACTCACCTGGGCTTTAATCTTCTTTTGTGAGAGAGGGCTGTGCTTTATAATGAGGAAGAATCCTCAGACACAAGAAGGAGTTTCTGATATTGAGCATCCAAGAGAGCAGTGTCACCATAGTCCCTGAAAAAGGCATTTGAATTTGCTACCCTTACCTGGTCCTAATTATATATTGGTTGAATGGCACATAAGACAAGAAACTTCAGGAAAAAAGAGTAAGAAGAGTGCTAGAAAAGAAGTCAAAGAGAGGAAAAACGAGAGATAACGAAGTGTGGCTAAAAGGGGTAACAATAAAAATGCCTCATGCCCGAAAAGCTTTTGTTCTATAGCCCAGTTGCCTATGTCTTCAATTATTTTGCCTTTTTCTGTATTTTTCCTTATGGTGAGTCTATGAAACAGATGCAAAGCCTGTGAAATTGACTTTTTTTTTTTTTTTTTTTTTACAGCAGGCAGTATTGCACCTAGACCAGAAGTAGCTCAGTTCATCCAATCTCCAAAACACTAGCAGTGCAAGTGACGAGTTGGTCCATCCAAGCTGAGTTATTTAGCCAACAGACAGATGGCCGAAGAAGGCAAGCCAGTCGGTATATCGTTTGTCATTCAGTCAGCTCTTGGCCAGTGGAAATAGCTGGAAGGCAATGGATTTAGAAGTCATAGCCCACCATCTTACTTTTGAAATCCTACAGGTACCAATTAGCAACAAAGGACAAACCAGGGCAAGTTTTGCTTCATTGATCCCACAGTGTAATGAAGAAGAGCTATTCTCTGAGTTCCAGCGGTAAATCAGAAAGCGGCTGCGCTGGAAGCTTGACCAGAACCGAGACACACATAACCCAGTACAAGGAATGTGAAAGCAGGCAGCAGCTGTGAAAATGAGCATCAAGGGAAAGAAAAGGCCACTTACAGCACTTTTTACCCCCAGAAGCATATTAAATTTCCAAGTCAAGAAGCATGGCTTATTGCACATCATAAATAATTAGTGAGAATCAGAAAAAAATATAAGTTAATATTTGAAACTATCTGCTGTTGTAATTGGAAACATACTCAGAAATGTAGCCAAAGTTAGAATCTGTGCCACGACATTTTATTCATTACTTGGACAAACATTTTTAATGTACTATAGGCCAGAAACTATTCTGGGGATCAGTAATATTGAGCAAGAATAGCTCATCTTTCTCCCCATGGAGTTTATAAAGTAGTAAAAAAGGTAGTTTTAGTCAAATAACAAGATGAAGTGATATACAATCGCAGCTCTGCAAGCATGATGGATGAAAAAGACATGTAAAACTATGAGAAGATCATAGGACAAGTTAGCCAATTATCTGAGTATATATTTAACATAGATTTTAACATGTATGCATATACAAATAATATATTCATATATGTCTGCAACATACGAATATACATGTGTATATTTGAATGAACATATATGTGTATCTATTCCCCACCTAGGTTTATGGACAATAGCCTTTACTAAAAATTCTGTGACTTAAAGCTTGTGTCTTTCCTCTGTCAAACTTCAATTCTTGTATGCCCACTACTGACTTTAGTAATTTTAGGAATATGCTGTTTCTCCTCTGAGTTCGGTGTGTTTAACTGACCAAAAAATAGATGTGCACATGCTAGAAGAAGCACCTTGCATTTTGCTTTCAACTTTTCTGGTATGATCTAAGGAATGAGTTTTTGGACATGAAGACCAACTCTGGTGTCCTGGAATGAGGTGTAACTATTGCTTGCTGGCTAAGTGCTTGGGCAGTGGCTTCTTGTATCTGCCACATCTTCATCTGTAAAGCACAGGCAATAAGGGCTACCTCACGTTCTGGTGGTGGCTATTATTTGGGAGAAGCTACGAGCAACTGAAGTTTCCCCCGCAAACAAAAGAGCAATAGATTTGTATTGTATTCCAGGGTTCGATCTGAAGATTAGCGCACCAGGAAGATTAGTGCTCTTGGTTGCCTAAAGTCAAACTTCCCTTGAAATTCCCTCTGCAATTCTGTAGGTGGTGTCTGCTATACCAGCTTTCTGGATTCCACGGCAGCCGGTGTTTCTCTCTGATTAGAAACAGATTGCTATTTCTTTAGCTGCACACCAGGTTAAATTGTAGGCTTGCTTTGTGTGGACTCACTGTGCAAAAATACTTCCCTTTAGACACTGGAATTGTGCACAGTGATGCCAAATTCTCATATCTGAGAGCTGTTCCTGAAGATTCACACCTCTTGTCTCCTGCGTGCTGCAGACAGGAGCTCACTGGGTGCAGTGGTGAGGATAGTTACTACTGGCTGGAAGCTATTTCTTTTTCTCTACTAAAACATACGTTGTAAGTCTGAAGAATTAAAATCATCTTGGGCCTTCAAATGCCAAATAAATAGTTGGCATAGCATCTTTTAAGATACCTGTCTGACTTCAGGTACCCATGTATCTAACCACTGCCATCTTTTCTCCCATTCTTACCAGGCTTCCTAGATCTTCCCTTGCTCTGATGAGTGGTTTTGATAAATTGTTCTTTCCTTTCCCCTCCTCCTTCTTCTCCTCTTCCTCTTCTTCCTTCTCCTCCTCTTTCCCTTCCCTTCCCTTCCCTTCCCCTCCCTCTTTCCCTTTCTTCTCTCTTTTCCTTTTCCTTTTCCTCTTTTCTTCTTGTGCAGTACTGAGGATTAAATCCAGGTCTTTTACAATGGGCTATAACCTCTGCCTTTAAAAAAAAATTGAAGCAAACTCTAAGTTTCCAAATTGCCCAAGCTGGGCTCCAACTTATATCCTCCTGCCTCAGCTTCCCTGTGCTTGGACTATAAGCATGTGCTTCCATACCAAGCTTGGCTAGCAGTTCTTGACTTTCTGTATGATTTCTGCTTTGGAGGATCTGTCTACTTCTGCTCAATAGTTCTTTTAGGTGAAACCCAATGGTTAGGAGAGTGGGGAAGAAAGAAACAGAGAGAGACTTAAGTCTTCTTTCTCTCCTCTGCAAGGAGTTCATAAACTTTCCCGGTTCCTTAGCTTCCTTCAAGGACTCCAGCCATGGAGAACTACAGGCGTTCATCTAGTTGGTTGATCTTCTGGACGTTGAAACCGTGATTCCTTCTCTGACTCGGACATGTTTCATTCTCCTAGTATAATGTTCATGGGATGAAGTTGTGGCTGTTGCTCACTACAGTTAGTGGGCCTTGACCCTGGGTACTGTGGGCTGACACTTGCTTGTAGGCATTAGTAGATGTCACAAATTAATGTTAAGAATTGCTGCATCTAATTAGCATCTACTGTGTGCCAGGCATGGTGTTTTGTCCTCTGCTTACCTTTCTCTATTCAGTCCTCATAGCAAGCCACATACTGGGTATTATTTATGTGATTGCAGTTTCCTTGGCTGAGGGAAGGTTTGTACCTTGCTGCATGATCATAAAGCTAATAGTAGGTAGAACTGACCTTAAATACTCTTTTTTTAACCACACGGTTAGTCAGCCTGACTGTAGATGGACTTCTGGTGGCTGCATCTCACCCAGGACCTTTACAAAGTCACAGTTTAAGATTCAGCCAGGTGCTAGTTAATAAAACAGATTCCCAGTTCATGAGCAGAGCGAGGTCAGAAAGCCTGCACTGGTAATAAGCCTCCCAGGTAAGTACTATAAGAACCATTGGCCTGGACCACAGATTCAGTCCCTGCTTACCTGTGCAACAGAATCTGTGGGACTGGACACCTATCCTGCCACTGGTGCTAAGCTATGCTGTTCCTGGGTGCTAATATGTCACATAAAGAGCTGGGGAGTTAAATCTGAAATATAATCAGGTGAGACCCAGGGATTCTGAGAATGGGGAAGAAAGGAAGAAAAAGAAACTTAAATTCTGAAATTCTGATATTATCCATGAACGTTACCATTTTCAAGGTATTTCTTTCTTAAACATAGGTTGTGAGGCTTTATATACCCGAGCATCTCCTTGAATGTGGAGTGAATGATCTTGGATTGATGAAGAGTTGGATCAATGTAGCCAAAGAAGCAAAATTGCTATTCAACAAATGCCACGTGTGAGAAAGAATGTTAATTCCTTTTCTCTCTAAATTTTATTAAGCTTAAATGTTGGAGAAAAATGCTGATGTAATAAGTTACTGTTGGATGATCAGCCCACAACACTTTCATTTTTCATAAATTTATTTTAAATGCATATCACAGTGTAATATTTGATTGCTGTGACCATTCCAATAATAAACATCCAAATAAAATTAATAGTGTTATATTTCCATTTCATTTCTCTAAAGCTGACAATTTGCTGTCTAGCTTTTCATATTTTTCCCTTTTATTGAAACATAAACATATTTTATGCATGCTTGCAGGGAATTGATAGGGAATCACACAGTACAATTTAATCTGTATCTCACTCTTTTCCACTTTACCTTGCATTACACGAACCACCTTTCTAAGACTTTTCCCTATCCCAACCTCATCTGTTTCCCATGTACTTACTTCTGAGGAGTCACTTGTATGTGATGTACCTCTGCTTCTCCAGCCAAGGGTTTGGTTTTGGTTGGGCGTCTGCCCTCAAGTGGGGCAGTGCCTGGCTCCTTCAGGGTTTTCCGGTATCCTCTGGGTGGACAGACTTATTATGTGTGAAATTTGGCAGTGTCAGTTGCTGTTTTTCTTCAGATGGGCTTCAAAGATACATAGGTTTCATTAAGAAAAGTGAGAGATATAGAGAGAGATAATTAGAGGGGGGCGGTTCATTACAGTACAGTGCCTAGCTCAGCTCCTTTGGATTCTGCGAGTTTGGTTCCTCCAGTAAATCTACACTTCATTGGGCTTCCAGTCGGACTAAGCATAGGCCAAACATTTCGAGCTCCTAAAATTTTCTGAAAGAATTTTACCTTTCCTATCATACTTTGATACTTGTGGTTTAATGCCACATTTTTCCCCTAGAAGGAATAAGAGAAATGCTGTGACTTTATTCATTAAATATTTATCAATTTATTGTTAATTAATTAATTTCTACTTTCTCCTACATTCTGTGTTCCTAAATAGTTAATGGTTCATGGAAAACTCAATAACAACAACTTAAACAATTTCACTGAGCTAAGCACAGAGTTTTATGGAAAAACTAAAATGGAGTCAAAATCAGTGCGTAGTGAGAATCAGGAACTGTTACTGCTCCTTGACATCTCATATATAGGCCTTGTTGGCCAACATAGTGATGGAAAACAGCTCCATAGAGCAGTGGTCGTGAACCTGGCTGTTTGTATCATTGCAAGCTCTAAAAGGTTCTCCGTAACTGATGCAGATGAACTGTTTGAACTTTTAAATTCTAAAACCAAGCAAATAAGATGTTTCTGCCTTGCATCTAGTTTTTCCAATACCATTATCATACAAAACAAGTCTGTAATTTGATGATATCCAGGAGGAGCCATTGAGATATTCTCAACATGACTGTGATTCTCCAGGACTCACACAATGGTTGTTCATTAAGACTTTTTCTCCTTAAGCTACTTATTGCCCCTCAAAAGATAGCATTTGCTTGGGATGAGAGCTATTGTTATCAAAATGGAAGAAAAGATGTATCGCTGATTTATTTCACTTATGAGTATGGACTCCAGTTTTGTCCACTTGCCTACAAAGTTCCCAAAATTGTCTTTCTTTATAGCTGAATAATATTCCATTATATAAAAATGCCACAATTTTTTAATCCAGTCTTCTGTGGATGGGCACTTGGGTTGCTTCCACATTTTAGCTATTACAAATTGTGCTGCTATAA